>CANUEY010244979.1:0-28742 GCA_948099555.1 Croton setiger
GTCAACCCAGAACTGGACTTGATGATTCTTGTAGTACTGCTCCTCGGCATCAAGAAGCACAGCTTGAATGGCTTGAACAGTTTTATTGAGTTTTTGAAGCTCATCTTTGACACCCCACCACAGCTTAGCCTCTTTGAGGACAGGAGAAGCTAATAAAGGAACGAGGCCTCCGACAACTGCGGATAGGTATGCATCTGCCATTGCTTGTAAATGAAGCTGCTGTTTATGAAAAAGTCTTGAAAGTATATTGAAGTCTGAAATATGCATAAGAGCATTGTTTATAAGAAGATGAAAGCGTGTGGGGTCGTAAGGAAATTAATAGTATAGAAGATGAAAGCTTGTGGGATCGTATGGAAACTATTATTTAAAGTCTTGCTTTTAAGTCTTTTTTTTACAATTAATATATATATATTTTTTTTTAACCAATACAAGAAGGAAAGAATTTTCAAAGCATTTAAATTAATAAAACAAATAATTTTGATATAGGTATGATCTATTTAGAAAGAGAACTCTTGACTTTCCTTTGAAGTTAGAAAGAGGACAGTTAGTTCTGAAATCCTAATTCCACAATTTTGTACATTTTTATGCAAAAATAGTCAAAATACTTGTTTCCATAAATTTCCATATGATGAATGCCAGATTGGACTCTTCCTTTGACTTTCCTTTGAAGTTAGAAAGAGGAAAATGCCAAAACTGCAACAGAATACATACATGAGCAGAAGACTTTGATTCAGCAAATACTGATTCATCCAAAATCCAAGAGAGTGAAGAATATTCTTTGAACACAGCAGCTGCATTGCATTTTAAGAAGCGGCATAAGGATTATCTATATATTGATTATAGTAGATGCAAATGAAACATGTCAGCATGGGGATGTAGCTCAAATGGTAGAGCGCTCGCTTTGCATGCGAGAGGCACGGGGTTCGATCCCCCGCATCTCCACCATATTATTATTTTTATGCTGCTTTTGTCCTTGAATAGAAATGGACCCTTCATGCTCATTCTTCATAGCTATTGGGTCATTGAACAGAAATAGGCTCATAATATAAGGCCTTTCTTCATCATTTTGACTTAAAATGCCTCGAACCCAGTTTAGCTTCGGTCAATACAAAAAAAGAAGATTATATGCTTAAGATGAAACATGTCAATATGGGAATTCAGATAACCTAACAAAGACAACTTATTTGTTGATAATAACTTCTTTTACGTAACTTCTTTTACGTTCGTCGAGAACTTATTTGTTGATAATAACTTCTTTTATGTTCGTCGTCCATTGAAAAAGAGACCGATAAGAGAAACTTTTATTTAAACTAATAAAAAAATTTAAAAAAATAATAATAAGTTAGATAAATTAAATTTGATTTCACCTGAAATCTAAACACTTATCAATTAACTTTCCTTGACTTATTGTTTATCAATCGGGAATAAGGAATTTCTTTCCTCATTTAGCCTCTTCAGTGATAATAAAGAGAGAATGTTACATTCGACGAACGTAGTAGCTTGACTAGAAATTAAGTTGCATTGTCTCTTCATAAATTATTTGATTAGTAAAGATGATTAGAGAGGTCCATTTCCTACCACATTTTTGTGATATCATATCCTTATAAGCTTTTAACACTTTCAAATTAAATCACAAGAGTAGTTATCTTCCTCTACTTACTAATTTGTTTGTATTCATTCAATGGAAAGGGGCACTATGCTCCCTCATGTTATGCCATTTTTGTTTTCTGAAAAAGACGCATTGTTCAATTAGTTGTTTTAATTTGGTGTGTTATCTTTTTTTTTTTTAAATAAATATCTCGACAATGATTTTGACTAGTCAAAACGCTAAACAGTTTTTTTTATAGTGTTCGGTGATATAGTATTTTAAGACTTTTTAAAGGTTAGAATAACGTTTTATGAAAAACTAATCTTTTTAAAATTTAACTGTTAGTGGTTAGTTGTTTATAAATCTCTATCCAAATAGTTAATAGCTACTCAAATAAATTAAATGATAAACAACTAATTTTACTGTATGGAACTATATAAATAGAGTTTAAATTAGTGTATTTGGCCTACTTAACTCACCTGAATGCCAAATTGTCCAATGAGTTACTTACTGGCTGGTTAAATGTAACCCCATATCATTGAATAGATCTAGTCTAGAAATTAATTAATTAATCAAATTAAGTTATTTAAAAAAAAAAAAAAAAAAAAAAAAACCTCTAGTTAAATATCCCGATGTTTTTTTAGCAGTAGCAGGAAATTAATTATTGCTGGGCTTTGACTGACAATCTTGGTAATTTAATAAGGAAACTTTTGCTTCATAGAATTGCTATATATATGTGTGTGTGAAAGGGTATTTATACAATTAAAATAATTATTTGGAAGGAAACATTCTAATAATTAATTGGGATTTAATTTTTTTTAAGGAGGATTCAATTCTAAATAGGGGATCTAATTTGATGGACTAAATAAATAAAATAACAATTAGAATCATAGTCATACAACAAATATGAAAATAAGAGTTTCTTATTTTTTTTAAAAATTTAATCCGAATCCGAATTAGATTTCGTATTTAATCATAGTGAGCAAGTCTGCTTATACTTAGTATTGAATCTAAAATCTAAAAATTGTTTAAACCATTTATCATATAATAGAAAAAAAAACCTTAATCATTAATTAATTCTAATAGAAATTTAGAAAATATTTTCTTAACTTTTTTTAAAATATTGTAAAAATATTTATTTAATCCACCTATGAAATTTCTAATTTATTATCATTATTATTATTTAAAAAATTAGTATTATTTTTCTTCCATGAAGAACAATAATGTCAATTTTTTCATATATAAGAAATATTGTTTCAATAATATTTTTTTTATGAAAAATTATAATTTGGTTAATAAATTGCCTAAAAAGGTTGAAAATGTCTTTATTATTAATGAAATAATATTAAAAATAACATGTGAAATTAAATAATGGTTTGTAAATTGTAAAATGAGAAGTGGGTGGAGGATAGAAATGTAAAATTGGCCAAAAGAACACATCACTTTCATCATTAAGCAAATGGAGCAAAAAAGAGGGGAAAATGATGTCATAATGTTATGTGAACAGTGAGTTCTAATCATATACTCTTATTGGCTTTTTATCCTTTTCTCTCTGTTGTTTACATCCCCATGCACTCTTTTCTGTCAACCTCTCATTGTAACATTTCCATTTTCTTTTCTTTTTCCTTCTTTTTTCTTTTAAATTCCACTCTATTCTCTTCCATAGAGGTGGCCACGGGCGGCCCGACCACGATTCGAAGGGAGATGAACCGGAACCGGACCAACGAACTGCCGGCCGGTAAACGGTTGGTTCGTCGGCGTACCGGTTAATCGGCGGTTCCTCCTTTTTTTTTTAAATTTAAGGGATAACCGGCGGTTCAACTCAACGATTCGAGCGGTTCGACAACGGTTCACGATTCGTAACGGTTATGGTTCGAAAAAATATTGAACCGAAACCGGCCCGCCGACCGACCGGTTCCGGTTCAATGGCAGGCCGGTCCGAACTTTTGGTGGGCTGGGACCAGGCGGGTCGAAATGACCAACCCAGCCCGTGTCCACCACTACTCTTCCAACTCTTAAATACGAGTGCGAGCTGATTTGAATTTGAATACTGTAAAAGTTCATGTCAACCAATTTTCTTTATTTATAACGTCATGATTCAAATTCTTAATGTTAATGAAAGAAAAATCAATCCAATAAATTGTTCAGAGATTTTAGTTTTATCTCATTCTCTTAATATTTTCTGTCGCTGAAATTTTGAGTGACTTAATAAAGCGAATGATGACTTACAGAATGGACGTGAACAACTTTAACTAGCTTTCACTCATTCTCTCAACCTCAACAACAGATTTATCATTTGTCGAGATAAAGGTGGGCGATTTAAGTCAGTAAATTGCTTGTAAACTAAAATAAAGCTTATTATAAACCAAAGAATAAGAATAATATACTTACTTTTAAACTTCTTAATGAGACTATTTATAGTGAAACTGACCTGAGATTAGCCAGCTCAAAGGAATGATCTTGAGAGATCAAAGACTATAATCCCTAAATATATGATTAGCTTATTTTTAAGGATAAATTTAAGATTGTGATAATCCAATTATGACATGAACTTAAATGAACTACTCAATCAAGCTATAGTCTTCTTCATTAAATAGTATGATTGACTTAAAGTCACTATATTTCATAAGCAAACTCTTTAAGCTTTTTCCAATTGATTAAACTTAAAAAAAGCTCCTAGCGGTGCATTATTTCAAATTGAAAAAATGGTGAAGAATATAATGGTGCTATTTGACCATTGAGTACTATAATAATAATAATAATAATAATAATAATAATAATAATAATAATAATAATTCAAGCGATAAACAACACATATATATTATTAATACATATATTATTAATACATAAAATGTATGAAATCTTATTGATATTGATACAGTATATATGAGTTTTTTATTTATTTAATTTGACGGAAAGATTTAATTTATAATCACATAATAGGGGTGACTCTTCCTTATCAACACAGATTCGACTGGAAATTTAAACTTGTGACCAACAGATCACAACACAATACTAATCATTAAATTAGGCATTAATCCTATATATATTAATAGTAATTAAAGAAAAAGACCCTTCAACCTTGACCTATGTTGACAATACTATAGTACATATTGATGGAAGATTTACAATTGGATCCTTAAGTTTTGTGTAAACTTATAAAATGGTCCCTGCATTTTTGTAAACATACAAAATGGTCCTCAAAATTTCTCTCCTTTATACAATCTGGTCCTTCTGTTGTTTTTCATCAATTTCTATATATATATTATTTTCCGACCTGATTGAAAGTTAATTTTTCCTCATACCTAAGGGCATTTTTAGCTTTTTGACTGAAAACTGATGGAAATATGTAGAATATTTAACAAAAGGACCATATTATATAATGGATGAAAACTTTGGGAACCATTATGTAAAATAACACAAATCTCAGTACCCAATTATTATTAATCTCCCTATACTGATTTGGTAATGTTAATTGAATAAAGTAATTAAAATTTAAAAAAGAAGACCACATGGTCATTTAATTTGGTCTTTACTCGAGTTGGAAGCATGTTTAATTGTTTGAAAACAACCTTGGACAAAAGGCTTCATTTCCCAATTCCCATAATTTACATTCGTGCAACCTTGGAAAAACAAAATATTTCAGTCAAATAAAACGACATTAGTATATGGATTTACCCATTAAATTATACTTAATTAAATGCACGTAAAACGACATTTAGAGTTGAAATTCTTAATTACAATATACTTAGGGTTTTTTTGAAATAATTACTCCTTTTAATCACCATTTGAGCATCACACCATCATATAACTTAATTTCATGATAAGTGCATTTACAACTACGACGATCTGTATTTACGATTTATCGTAAGTTTTTCTTTTTCTTTCGTCAGATAAGGGTATTTTTGTATTTTTATTTTATAATTATAAATAAATATGACTAATTTCGACAAATAAATCATTTATGTAAATATTAAAATAATTTTTACTTTGATTTGTAGTTAATTTAACCAAGGTGATTACTTAGATAGTTGGAAAGTAAATCCTTTTATATTAAGAATAGATTCATTTAATTAACCCCTTCACACAAAATTTCTACATTTTGGGAACATGAAATGATTTGGGAAATGTAATTTGTTATTTTTCACAATTCCTTTACTATTAACTAGGAATATATATATATATATATATATATATATATATATATATATATATATATATATATATATATATATTTATTTATTTATTTATTTATTTATTTATTTCTAACTTATGTTTGAACTTAACAACACTTGAAAAGATTTATCTAAAATATGTACTAGTTCATAAAATCATCCATAAATTAAGAAAATAAAAAATATTAATATATGTACCAAATGAGATAAATAAAATTATGTATACTTTTTCACTAAAAATAATAATAATAATTAGAAAATTAATGAATTAAAAAAATTAAAATAGGAAAATTCAAAAATTCGACTTCGTATTATCAATTTTATCTAATTATGAACTCTCAAATTATTATATTTATATTTAATAATTTGAGAAAAAAATAATTATTATATATTTTTTTTACTTTACAACCTATTTTTGTAGCCTTAATTTTATATATTGAAACCTATTTTTACCCTATAATTATTATAAACATCTAGATTTTATTATATAAAGTACAAAATTATTTACAAAATTAATTATTTACATCCAATAATAATTTCTGCCTTTCATTTTAATTCCATTATTTTGGTAATTTCTTGAATTTAATATATAAATTTGGTTAAAATTATTAAAAAATAAACAGAATGTTTCCTTTATTTTTCACCTGTATATTATACTGTTTACTGCAGTACTTTGCTGGAAGACAGAAAGCTACAAGTTGAATTAAATTAATTTCTGACATTTTTATTTTATTTTATTTTGAGCTTATTTTTCTTTCTTCTTCTTTATTGCTTTCTTCTCCTACTTCGCTTTCAAGAGGTAATTTCTTGACTTTTCCCACTATTCCATTTCAATGCCTCCTTTATATTAGTAGATAACCTCTTTTATAACCTTTACCATATATCAATCTGTAAGTTGTTACCTTCATAAATGCTACTCTAACTTAATCATTAATCTAATAATAATATACAAAGTACATATATAAAATTCTACTCCTTAATTTATACAATTAACTTTAATATATATATAAGGAGGGTATAACTCGAACAGTTTGCGAGTTTGCAAGTATTTGTAAAGCGAATTACACGAGATAAGTTGTAAGTTCTAGTAAATAAGTATTTGATCTTAATCGTCTTTGACTCGACTAGATGCAAATCGGGTTTGGTCTGGATTACTAATTAAGAAAATTTTAAAGCTGTCGATTTTTGGGTTTTGGTTTGATTTGACCCAAACTCGATCCGTGCATACCCCTATCAGTAATGCAAATTTCCCTTTAGCTACCACTTTCTTAAGCATAGTACAAGAACAAAACTTCAATTAGGCCTATAGGCTTGAAATAGTCATGTTGAGGTAATGCGAACCAATTAGTCTTGGAATTCATGGAAGAATTGTGCCAAGCCAAGCCACTAAAGAAAAGGGCATAATTTGTGTATATAATGCCGGTCTGAGGTTCATAATAACTTTTCAGAAAGGAAATTTTGAGACTGATGATTTTTAAAAATACGACAAAGACTGTAAAGTTCGAGTTAAATTTCTTTCATTTAGAAGATATTTTCATAATTAATTTCTTAACCACATTTGGATTGATTATTAGGGTTTTTTTTCTATTGTAAATACTTTTTTTATTGTTTTATGGATTAATTGATTTTTTTCTGGACTTTAATAAAATTTTTGGCTTTTATGCATTTTCTGAATTAGTTCTAATAAAATGTTATTAATTAAAAACTCTAAACGAAGTATAAATATCCAGAAATTCATATTTCTGTTTTGTTCTGTATAAATCGTATAATATAAATTGTCGATTATATAAATCGTGGATTCAAAACCTTAAAGAGTTAGTGAATTTCCAATTGAGAGTCAAATTAGTTACATTTCTAGTTATGTCTAGTCGCTCTCGACTTCTAAAATTCCATTATTATGCACTCTAGATCGTTAAACTAGCAATTTATTACACAAGAATTATAGGTGAAATAATATAACAAAGGTGACCTATTTTATAAGGTTTGTTTCTTTTGGTAATAATTTATGCTTTTTGACCTTTTTTATCAAATTTTTCCTTTTGTATATTGAAAAATCAAAAAAATTATAATTTAGTGGCTATAGAGTTACTCTCATTTGGACAAATATTATTAATTCATAAGAAAATTAGAATAAAAAGTGAGAAAAATAAAAATATTAACGTTTTTTTTTCAAAAAAAAAAAATAAAAAGTATTATTGAAAACCGTTGGATTGGTCTACGACCAGTTTCATACAGCAACTATTTTCAATTAATGCGTACAGTTAGTTTGAATTAAATTTTATTCTATGAATAATTTCAATTTTTTCATATTTATTAAATTATATTATTAATTTTTTTATAAATTTACCCGATAAGTAACTATTTTTCTACATATTTATATACATATATATGTCTTCCCTGCTTCATTAGCTAAAGTGTTCAAGAATTAAATCCTCTCTATCTCTCTCTCTTCCTTCTTTCTTCTGTAGCTAACTTATCATGGCAGACCCTTACTCCACTAGTTGCTTCAACTTTGTTCCTCCTTTTACTTACACAAATTCCTACCCTTTATTCAATTTTCATATAATATCTTTTTCTTCTTCTTCTTCTTCTTCTGGTAATATTCAGAATCAAACTCAGAAACAAGCTCCTCCTTCTTTAATTGAATACCTAAGTCCTTCAAAGCAACAAGAACAAGAACAAGAACAGCAAACCCTAATTTCTTGTTCGTCGCTGGAGAAGAAGAAGGAGATGAAGATGAAACAGAAGAAGAAGAAGAAGAAAAATGAAGAAAATAATATAACCTTACATATTGGTCTTCCTAGCCCTAATAATAATTCTGATCTACCATGTTCTAGGGTTTCTTCTCCATCTTCAACTGATGAAGAAGAAGAAGAAAAAGAAGAAGAGATTTCATTGCAGTTTTTCAAGAAACCAAACCAAGGTCAGTTTTGGATTCCTACACCTTCTCAGATTCTTATTGGTCCTACACAATTTTCATGTCCTCTTTGTCCTAAGACCTTCAACAGATACAACAACTTGCAGGTATAATATTTTATTTTCTCATTAATTTTTCTTTTTTCTTTGTGCTTTCTTGATTTTTAAATTTTCTTGAACTGGATCTTGAGAGTTAATTAATTAATTAATTAATTCGATTACATTTTAATATATTTTGTGGCATTTTTAGATTTCTTATATATATATATATATATATATATATATATATATATATATATATATAATTCATGATTAGAATCTCAGGTTAAGCTTGGCTACAAAGAAATATGTACAGAGCTTCAGTTTCTAACTCAGTCTGTATATATAAAATTACTGTTTTGCAGTAAAAAGGACACTGCAATTTTTCCCTTTTCTTGTCTGTGAATTTACACTGTTCATTCAGAATCCATTTTTACCTAAAACCTCAGCTTCTATGGTAATAAAGAAGGTAAATAAATTAAGAATAATTAAAAAAAATTCCCAAAAAAAAAAAGGATAATAAGAAATAAAAACCCTAATTATTGTAAATATATACTAAGTTTAATTTTTCATTTTATGTTTTTAATTAGCAATATAAAATACTACTGATTAATTAATTTAATCATGTTAATTTCTCATTAAAAAAATTAATTTAATCATGTAGTTTTAATGTTAATCTTCCTCTAAATATCAAGGAAATTGATTTCATAGAGACTTGTGTGGAAATATAATTAATTAAAGTGTTATTAATTAGCTTCTAATTTGATTTTTAATTGACTCCACTTGCTAGTTCAATATATAATTGAGCCATTCTTGCTTAATATAGTATCAATTTTCACATACTTCTATGAAATCTTGATTTGAATTTCTAGAGATTAGGGTTTTTTTTGTCCATAAATACAAAAGAAATTGTTAATTTTAGAACATAATTAAAACTAGAATAATTAATTACATATTCCTCTTCTTATTTACCCCAAATTATGAGCAACATGATTAACTCTAATTAATTATGGAATAATTATGTATAAATCAATATATATACACATATTTAACATATGGTATTATTATATATGTAAATTAGGAAAAAATTAGGTGACATTGATTGTTTGGACAATTATTTTTAATGCCTAAAAAACTGAAACAAGTCTTTTTTTAGGACAAAAAGGAGTATATATAATTGTATAGCTAACATAAAATATATAGAAATAATTGCTTTTTAATGAAGTTAAGGAACTCATTTAATGTTTATATCATTTACTTTATACAAATTCTGATAACATATCATTTTCAAATTAGTAACCCATTAATAAATTACTAGTATTTTACTCGTGGGATGCATAGTTCTATACAAAAGTAAAAAAAAATTAATATTGAGTTTAGATAATAATAATAATAATAATAATAATAATAATAATAATAATAATAATAATAATAATAATAATAATAATAATAATAATAATAATAATAATAATAATTATCCGCTTGACGTCGAATCTGTCTAATAATAGAAAATCACTATTAGTCTTCTCCAAAATGTTTTATATTTGTCTATTATAACGTTGTTATAGAGTATTTGAACTGTCAGATTGTGTGTTTTTATATAATCTAGCGTTTTAAACACTTGTTCTTATATAAGAATATTTTCATTAAGTACAAAACATAATAAAACAGTTCAAAAATTATTCATATATAAATATAATACAATTATAATTTTTTGTTTAATTATAATTAATTACTTAATTTCAGATGCATATGTGGGGACATGGATCACAATATAGAAAAGGACCAGACTCGTTAAGAGGAACACAACCAACAGGAATGTTAAGACTTCCATGTTATTGTTGTGCACAAGGTTGTAAGCATAATATTGATCATCCAAGAGCAAGACCTTTAAAAGATTTTAGAACTCTTCAAACCCATTACAAAAGAAAACATGGAATTAAGCCTTTTATGTGTAGAAAATGTAATAAACCCTTTGCTGTAAAAGGTGATTGGAGAACCCATGAAAAGAATTGTGGTAAGCTTTGGTTTTGTCTATGTGGGTCTGATTTTAAGCACAAGAGATCACTTAAAGATCATATTAAAGCTTTTGGACATGGCCATGAAGCTCTTGGTGTTGATAATACTTCTTTTGAAGAAGATGATGAATTATTACTGGGTTCTGAAGAGGAGTTTTCACATTGATTTGGGTGTGGATTATTGCTTAATTATAATTAATCATTTTGTTTATTTAATTGTACTTTTATGTATAATTTGGGTCTTGTTTTTAATTTGGAAGGGTTGCTTTTTTTTTTCTTGGGTATTGTTATTTTTGTTTAGTGTGTGTGTAGATAAACTTAGTTAATAAGTAAAAGATGTGGTTTTTAGTTCATTGATAAGTCATTAAAGAGCTTATTTTATTAATGTTAGACTTTGAGATCTTATATTTAAGTAACTATTTTAGGGTTAGTGATAGCATTGTTGGTGCAATTAGAGGTGGCCACGGACTGGGTCGATTCCGGGCTACGGTTTGGGGGTGGGCTAAACTGTAACTGGCCGTTGAACCGCCGATCGGTGAACCAGCGATTCGCGGTTAACCGGCGGTTCGATGCGGTTAATGAACAGTTCAGGGACAATTAACCGGCGGTTCGAGAACGGTTCACGGTTTATAACGTTTACGGTTCGAAATTTCGTTGAATTTGAACCGGACCGCCGACCGAACAGTTCTGGTTCGGTTCGGCCCGTTCCGATTCGGAGATGGGCCGGACCGGTTTTTCCATGTGGCGAATCAGGCGGCCCATCTACGTGCAATGGAGTTTCTTCTTCTAAAGTATATGTAGCTTGTACACACACTACACAAAATATTTTAAAAGGAGTACGTGTATATATGGGCTTTTCCCAAAATTAAGCCTGAACTAGCAACTAAGCCCATCAAATCTCTATTACAAAGCCTATTTAGCCCAAGAAACAGAAAAGCATAAGCAATTCATCATCTCCACAAGATTTAACAGAAACTGTATTCTGTTCTGCAATTCTCTTTCTAACTCTAATCATTCATTCCAATTAAACGACACCGTTCAATCCATGGCTTTGGTACACCATTTCCCACAAAATCTTCACTGGAAACCATCAAATGTAATTATAACAAAAGCTCTTTCAAAAATTGATGACACCAAAAACCCAAATATCATATCTCAAACTCAAACTAAGAAGAAGCGTTGCTTGAGATGTAATACTCTTTACCTTGATAAAGATAATTCTCCAACAGCTTGCTCTTTTCATGGCCATAGTACAGGTAAATTGTATCTTATTTTTCTTTTCTTAGCTAATCATTAATGGGTTTTTAATTTTCTGAAAAATATTGCAATGTTTTAATCCAATTTTAACTTGCCAAAACTCAATTGTTTGATTTAGTGATTGGTTTTCAGTTTTTATGCAAGTAACTTGCGATTTCAGGTATGAATTGTTTTGCCTTTGTCCCTTTTATTATAGGAGCTTCTTCTTGCATTATATATCTTCTGCTAAAAAACTTGATGGGAATTTGAATTTGAACATCAACTGTAATGGGTTCCTTCAAATTTTAATTCCTGGGATTTTGTTTTGGATTGGCAAAATTAGGCGAATTAGTAACTATTAATTAGTTTTAGTGCTGTAAATGAACTAATATGCTAGCGAGCACTCGTTTGTTCATTTAGCTAAAAGATCTTAGGTCGAACTCATAAATAGAGCTCATTTAATAAACGAACCAAGCTTAAAATCTGTTAAGATGCGCATGAATTAATTCAGGTACAGTTTGGTCAAGTGTTTGTGAACATGTTTGCGAACCTCTTATTGAGTGAGCTCAAGAGCCAACTCTTTGAAGTATTTACAGACGTGTTTACAAGTCTCTTCTCGAACAAGCTCATTAAGTGACTCGCGAACTGAAAAATATTTTTACTTTTTCAACATTATTATTCCATTGATGTTAGATATAAAATTTCCAATGTTTTCAGGAGAGAAAGGGTTATTTTCTTTGGCTCCGCCGCACCAAGGGATAGATGGAGAATGGAGTGATGCGTCTGGAGTAATAGTGTATAAATGGAATGAGAAAAATAATAGACCCAATACTGGAAGTGCAAATTGGAAGAGAAGATGGAGTTGCTGTGCTGAGTATGATGAAAATGCTCCGCCATGCCAAAGAGGATGGCATGTTTGCTATGATGATGGCTATACTCTGTATTAGTTTAGTTCAATTTTGCCAGAATCCTGAAACTAGCTTCTGCTATTAGAACTTGCTTTTGTATAACCTTTCTTGATCTTTTGGTGATATGAAATTCGTTAGAAATGGAGTTTTGCATATTATAGTGGCAAGTGTTCTTAAGCAGAAGGCCTGCCATGGATTTTCATAATGGCCATAACTATCCAGAAATTTAAGTACCTTCGACGAATTCAGATTCGAGTACTGCAAAAACCTTAATTAAATTACTAATTAGCAGAGGAACTCTTCATTTACATATACTTATACAAAGATCAAATCCACTCAATACAAGCAATTAAGCATAATCTCATCTTATTTCAACTAAGAAAAAAGATCTAAACTTTCTTTATTTTTCTTCTCATCCAACAGTCTTAAACGATTCATGAAGATGCCTTAAAGTTTCTTCATCTCTATTCCATTCAGGATTTGGTGCATTAACAAAATGAGCATATAATTTATTCTTAGCACAAGTAACCTTAATTAAACTATGTTTACCAACTCCATCAATTTCATAAACATAGTATAATTGTCCAGAATCTCCATCTTTCTGTTCTTCAATTTTTAAGCTATCTGCTCCTGCAATTAAATCTTGCAATTCAACATCAGACAAAGCTAAATTGTTCAAGATAACATCTTTTGGAGCTAATTTAGGGAACCCAGAAAGAAATGTTAAGTATTCTTTTTCTGTTCTCTTTTTAGGATTATAAAACTCACTATCTGTTCCATTTGTACCCTTTTCAACTTTTGAAACTAACCGTTCTTTCCAACCTTCTGGGACATCATATATGTACTCTGCTGATGCTTTCTTGTCAGAATTTCCACCATATCCACCGTAGTTGGCGGCGCTGGCTGCTGTTCCGTAGTATACTTGGTACGATTTTTGGTCTGCGAGTGAAGGTGTTGTGGTGGTTAGTAGTGAAGTGGCTGCTATTGTGGCTGTTAAAGTGGTTAGGAGAGGTTTGTGGGGTGGAATTGGGACGTGGGCTTTTGATGGTGGCGGAATCTGCGGTGGTTTTTGGGTGGTGGTGGTGGAGGCGGAGGAGGATAGACCGGAGGATTGGGAGAGAATGGTGGTAGCCATTAGATTGGTTCAGGTTAGTGGTGATGGTGGTGGATGCTGTTTTCCTTTTTTTTTTCTTTCTGATTTTTGTATTATCCGTTTATATTTTGAACCAATCATATTCTGCCATGTCATATAAATTTTTTAGTTTTAGATTAAGGAAATAAATCCTTTGAGAAAAAAAATAAAGGAAAAATAATCCACAAAAATACCTTTTTTAAGTAACAAAATACATTTATTATTTAATATATAATTAATTAACTGTAAATAATGTCTCACGTCTTTTTAATTATATCTTGTGACGAAAATTACGACAATTCAGGTGAACTGAATAAAAACTGACACGTTTTTCTTAAAATAATGCAAGAATTACACGTTTTTTATTAATAAATACATTAATTTTTAAAGATGTGAAAAAAATGTATTAAAATTAAAATTTAAATAAATATTTCTTTTGATATATTAAAAACTAATAATATTCAACGGCTTACAATAATGTGTAATGACGAAATTTTAACGGAACTAAATTAAAATTGACAGATGTTTCTTAAATTAGTGCATGAAATACACGTTTTCGTTCTAACAAATACATTATTTTTAAGTGTGAAACCATTTTATCCATGTTTTTATTTAAAAAAAAATTGTAATAAATTTTCCTTTTGATATATTAGTTAGTATAACGTAATTGTAATTAATGTCTAACGGTTTACAATAATATTCTGTGACGAAATTCAGGTAAACTAAATTATAATCTACACGTTTACTTGAATTAGTGTGAGAAGTACACGTTATCGATCCGATAATAAATTTGATAACAAGTAGTTTTTAGTAAATTTGCATTGTTTAATTAGTAGTGTTCATTTTGTTTATTAAATAATCTAAATTATTTGAATGATCTAATTAGTAAAAAAAATAATTTAAATGTATATATTCATACCATAATGCTTAAATTAATTTTAATAATTACTTAATCTATTATTATTTTTTATAATCTTACTCTTTTTTAATTGATTAATAATTATTATTAATTACTATGATTAATTAAGTCCTATGTACTACATATGTGATGTGATCCAAAAATCTAAGCAGAAAAGTAGCCAAATGCCATATATAACCTTCTGTAATTACAAGAATACCCCTTGAAGTCGCAACCAATGTTGTCGAGGACACTTCCGGTATATGATGCAAAAAATCGATGGCTTCAAGAGCCAAACAATCCAATCCATCGCCTACCAACCAACCGCCAAAAAAATGGAAACCCTAGTTGCGAAGATTTGTAGCGTCTTACAATAATCAAAATAAGGGAAAAAATTGGAGACCTTAAGTTATCATTGCAAATTTACGTGATTGGCTCCTCCAATTCCGCTGTTTCTCTCTTTTCTTTTCTTGTTTCCTCTTCTTCTAGTGATCGAAATTCAAAACGATTTCAATAGCTTTTGATTTCCCCTCAACACACAAAAAAAAAAAAAAAAAAAAGAAATTGAAGAAGAACAAATTCAGGGAAATATTTGATCTTTCTCTTTGAAACTTCAATCCCAATGTCCAAGAGGTAATTTCGCGTGTTTGATTTTTTATCTTTGTAATGATTTGTGATGTTATTGTTGTTTTTTTTTTTTTTTAATTATGGGTTGTAGTGCTTTTTTTTTTTATTGGGTTATAAGTATATGATTTGTTCCCTTTTTTGCTTTGATGGAAAAAGCTGTTTTGAAGAAAGATGAAAATTTTGAAATTTGTTGATATTGATTTTGCTGATTGGTGCATTCTGGGGTATATAATTTGTGTTTTTTCGTTGATTTTAATTTTCTGAAACAAATTTTGGAATTTGGGTTTTTCTGGAATTGGATTGCTTGTTTTATGTTTAAGTTTATTGACGCTTTTCTTTTTTCATATATGAAAGGATAGTATAAAAGTGGTTTTTATTGTTTTGCAGGGTAGTGCTTTGTAAGTTCTTTGCTCATGGAGCATGTTTGAAAGGGGAGCATTGCGAGTTTTCTCATGACTGGAAAGATCCACCTAATAATGTAAAGCTTTTTTTGTTCTTCTTGCTGTGTCTATTCTCTTGCTTATAATTTATTACTGTAAGTTATAGTTTTAGTCTTGTAATTATTGTTTTTTGCTGGTTTATTTGCACAGATATGTACCTATTATCAAAAAGGAATCTGTTCTTATGGAAGTCGATGCAGATATGAACATGTGAAACCATCTAGGTCGGATTCTGCTTCATCTTCATCGGCTATACCTCAGCAATCAGTGTTATCAACGACTGCTATTTCTCCATCCCGTCCTGTGAGAAATGGATCGAGTAAGGGAAGTTCAGCGTCTGGTGAGCTTTCTGCATCAAGCAAGCCTTATTTTCCTCCTCCTAAGCCAGCATGGAGTTTGGAGACTGGTACAAACAACTATTTGGAAAATGATTGCATTATAGAGGCTAGGAATGTTGTACCTGAAGAACAATCTCTCTGTTCATTTGCTGCTGCTGGTAGTTGCCCTCGTGGAGATAAATGTCCTCATATTCATGGTGATATTTGCCCCACTTGTGGGAAGCATTGCTTGCATCCTTTTAGACCTCAAGAAAGGGAGGAACATTTGAGAACATGTGAGAAGAAGCAAAAGCATCTTGAGGCATTAAAACATAGCCAAGAAATAGAATGCAGTGTATGTCTAGATCGTGTGCTTTCAAAGCCTACAGCAGCTGAACGAAAGTTTGGGCTGTTGTCCGAATGTGATCATCCATTCTGTATATCTTGTATTAGGAATTGGCGTAGCAGTTCCCCTACCTCTGGGATGGATGTGAATACTGCATTGAGGGCTTGCCCTATATGCCGCAAGCTATCATACTTTGTTGTTCCAAGTGTCATTTGGTATTCCTCTAAAGAAGAAAAGCAAGAAATTGTTGACAGCTATAAGGCGAAACTCAGGTAAATTTTTGATAGTTCACAATTTCTTGCTTTATTTGTGGCCCAAATCTGGATTGTCAATCATATGATCAATCTGGGTTTTCAAGAAGTTAGATGCACATGATATACACCCCTTTATTTTTGGTTTCTTTGTTTCTTCGAGAAAGTAATTTTATTGATGCTTTAAATTATCAAATTTTGACAGGTCCATAGATTGCAAGCATTTTGACTTTGGTAATGGGAACTGCCCTTTCGGGACTAGTTGTTTTTACAAGGTAAAATCGTTTTCTTGTTTGAATTTGCTGCTGTAGTTTTGATCCTATGAAATTATTATGTTAATTGAAGGCCAACAAACTTGATCATGATTTTCATGAACAATTCCTTTGCCTTCTTGTTTTTCTTTATTTGGTTGATTCTGCTATAAGCTGTTATTTTACTTGACATTTTTTTCCCTTTAGTTTCTTGAATGTTGCTTCCCTTGTGTAATTTGATAAGGTATTTTCGAGAGCTTATGATTATGATGTTATTCTTTGTTCTGTGTCCACAAACTTATGTTATGTATTTTTCATTTTTCTTGGACTTGTATTGTTTTGTCTGTGCAACCATAGAAATAATGGACTTACTATTTCAAGTTAGAAATTTGAGCACTTTGTTGTGTGTTTTACCTTCTAACATGTCTTGATAAATAAGTTCTAAGGGCTTCTTTTAGCATTACACAGTTCTTAGTGGTGACATGTGGACAATACAAATGCAATAGTTCAATCTGTGGCTTCCAATTCTCTTGTTTGATAAAAATAGACTAATATCACTTGGTTAAACTTCAGTTTCGGTTCATTTTAGCACTAACTGCAAGGACTTTTGTGTCATCTCATTCTGCACGGGTTGGGGCTAAGTTTGAATTAGATGTTGTGAAGACCTTACTTTTTTTTTTTTCCAAAACACAGAAATGTTTAATTGGAATCAGTTTCGAACTTTTCACATCATGGGCTGGCGAATTTGAAAAAAAATAAAGATATCTTGTGAGTTCTATGATCATCTATTCAATGGAACAGTTGCCCTGATTGTCATCTTATTGCTTATACCAGCAGCATAATGACAAGTTTCATATCGTAGAAATTTTGCTGCCTATGAGTGTATAGATTTCAGGGTTGTGCTAATCAGTAAAATAGTGTCTGCACTTACAATATCTCAGTGTTTTTATTCCTTGTTGGTGAACTAGTGAGAGTGGATGTGTTGCCAAACCTTGAACAAGCTTTTGGTTTTCGGATTGAGAACTTGATATTTTAGTTTGTGTATGTTGCCTCTCATATAGCGTTGACTATAGGTAGAATTCTACTGTATTATTTCAATTGTGAATCATCCTTTTTTTCCCATTTAATGACTTAATTGAAGGTGTTGTTGAATTGGCTTCCTCTGAGATCTTTACTAGCTTCTACGTATGGCCTTCAGAAATATGACCTTTGTATTCATTTAATTTCATTGCGGAGAGCGTTAGATTTATGACTCCTTTAATGGATACGATGTTGTGTTGTGTTCCAGCATACTGTCAAGCCAGGCTCATACACTTGGAAATATCACAGACCCCCACCAAGGAGGCCACGTCCTCGCAGATCCAGTGTTGTGGATAATATGAATGAATTCTTTGATGTATTTGAGCATTTAATTGAAGAAGATGATTTCGACCTCTTTGATGCCGAGGATTATTTAGATGAAGATTATATGGCATATTTATTATCGCAGCTGACTTTTGTATCAAGCGACACCTCCAGTGATGAAGAGAATTATCTCTTCTGAGCTGGTTGATTTATTCCTGTCGCAAGTGTTTCTCTCTGCTGCTGGAAATTTGGAGTGATTTGGCTGACAGCCTAGTACTTTATGCATCTTGGAGTAGATACAGTTTTTAGTTTGTTATTTTAAGTCAAAAGCTCTTGTTATGTGGAACAATGATATATATGAGTTAGGTTGTCTGCCATAATACTATCTTTTTATATGTTCCTAGCATGCGAGTGTGAAAGTTAATCAGCAAGGAACTGGGTTTATTACCGTGAAGCACATGCTTGAGTTATATAATATCAATGAAAAAGCCGATATTTGAAACTCTTGATTGCTTGTTATTTGTTTGAATTTGCTAATTGTTTCTTTCTCAGAATATTCCTTGCCTTCATGAAGTTTCTATTCTTGTGTGTCATACAAGTTTGTCTTCTGGAAAATTAAACAATAGTTATCTGCTACACGAGATATGGTTGATGAGGAAGTTATATTTTCTCATTTTTGTTATCTTATTCATTTTTTCCTCATCGTTGATCAAGTTTACTGAATTGGATGGCTACGGATAGGATGCTTTATTTCTTTCACGGGCGTGAACTTGTCTCCATTCAACGAGGAAAAATTAAAAAAGAAAAAAAAATAATGTAGCATCCTCTTTTCATTTTGTTGGGACGTTATAACCATGCTATTTATTTCCATTGACTTGCCCAATTAATGAAAATGGCAATGATGTTATGCAACGGCACAGCGCTCCTATTTATGTTACTTTAATTTTGCAGCATGCATACCGAGATGGCCGTTTGGAAGATGTTTCTCTTCGTCATCTTGGCGCCGAAGATGGAAATACTGTGATAGCAAAAAATATCAGGTTTGTTTGATGATGTGTTCTCGTACTTTCTAATTTTTTCCTTCTTATGTTTTATTTTCACTGAACAAGGTTTATTATTTTCAGGCTATCAGATTTCCTCAGTAGCTTGCAGATGAGTTGAATTAGAGTGTTCAATAATATCCGTGTATGTACAGAACGCAACTTCATTTCTCAGTGGAAATTAAATACAGTTGCCTTCAAGTCTCGTGCATGATTGACTGAAGTGATTCTAGCCTAACACACTTTCTTTGAATATGCAGGTTATATAACGGTTTAAAGATAGATATATAGATATTTTCAGCTTGTGAAAGATCTTCAATTTCCTGGGTCAAACTCTGGTTTCTTTAGAGGTAAATGGCTATTGGTTTATAAGTGAAGTAGTTTAATTGAGAACCAAAATCCGACAATATCGTAAGATTCAATATGTGAAACAAGAATCTAATAGTTTCTTGAGATCGTGATATTCATTATGTGAACCAAGAATCTAACAGTATTGTAAGATCGTAAGATTCATATGACTTCTCAAACCCAACAAAAAATAACATATATGCACATATGGATAATTTTCTAAAAAATGTGTTTAGATATTGTGTATGTATCTTCGAATATTTTGCCTTTTCCAACTTGTTTTGTTTGGTATGAGGACTGTTAGCCTTGATACTAGTTTGTCAATTCAAACGATTAGAGTGGCGAGTGCAGGGTCATACCATAGATATTAATAGAGCGCTGGATCATGCGCTATAGTGCGTAGCCAATGTAGCCCAAACTCCATCGCTATTTTCCTTTGTAGTGCAGCAACTTCTCTGTAGCTATTTGAGCTATATCCCGTAGCAGGTAGCAGTTTTATAGAGCACCTAAAAAGTATAGTGCAGTAAACTCCTCTTTTTTTTAAAAAAAAAAAATATAAAGGCTCATAGGCCCATAAAGTTAGAAAAGTCCTCTTAGGGTGGAAAATGGGGGAAATCAATCAAAGAAAAATACCTTGGACACCATCTGCTTGACAGAAATAATTGAAAGCAATGAGTGGTTGACTGATGTAATGTAAGATCAAGAGGATGAAGATGATTTGGTATTTGACAATGATTATTTGGCATGGGGAGGGTTGGTATACTAAATAGTAAATAATGATGCTACCATAAGGTCCATGTTCTGTTTGAAGATTGAATTGAATTGAATCGAATCGTAATAATACTGTAATGCTACTGCTTTTGATGTTGTTTCAATACTGTGGATATTCAATTGTGTGGCTGTGTCAATGTTATGTTCTATTTACCAAAAACTCTTTATATTTTAGCAATCCCAAATATTGAAAGACAATTTAGTGTGTGTGTGTATATATATATTCAAATGCTTTATTATGAATGGATATCACAAGGGGATGAATTTGAGAAAAGAAAAGAACAAGAACCTTAACTCTCCTAACCCAATCTTTACAACCTGAACTGAGGATTTGATTTCCTTGAGTGATTTTGGTACTTTTGGCGAGGATGAAGTGGTAGTGATGCTGGAGGCGGTTGGAATCAGTCAAGTGACTACTTGATGCATCTTCCCCTTTTTTTTGAATGGTTTTGATCCTTTTGAATGTATGCTTTTAAGTGCTTTGAAATGTGTTCATTCTCTGGAAAAGTGAAACACACAATTTGGTAAAACTAGCTTAGTAGCTGTTTTAGCAGTTGCCAGTTGTTTATAGTTAGCAAGTAAACATTAGTCTTTGTTGAAATATTTGGTAAAACGCTCCCTTAACCTTAGTGTTTGGACTAGAAGAATTATTGTCAAACAAGGCCTAAATTTACAATTGTAACCTTGTTCTTTTCAGAATTTTCATTATTTGATTCAAACCTTCAGCGAATAATTCACTAAAAGAAGTCTATGCATGCACCATGTACGCGTGTTGGTCCATATCTATATCGTGTTCGCATGTCTTGCTATGCTGTCATATACTTTAAATGCTTATGAATTGACTTGGTGTCATTTTGTGTCATGACTTACGGTATATATGGCAACAATAATTATGTTGTCCCCTTCCCAAATTTCTCCTAATTCCTCACTGTCGTAAAAAAAAAATAATTGCAGGATTGCTCTGGAAGAACTTGATTACGCGAAGAAGCTGGAATGTGTGTAATAAACAGCATATATTATGTTAAACTTCAAATAATAGTGTGAAGAAAACATCAGATGGAGCGAAAGTACAGTACATTTATTGATTTAAATAATAGATTTGCCAATACAACATGCTTCCTTCCCTTGGAGCAAAAAGGAAAAGGTGAAACTACATTAGTTACAGGATATTTATTTTTGATATAACATCGATCAATCGATATCGATTTGTAGATGCAGCAATTATGATGATTTTGAAATGTTTGATTATCAGGGTAGCTGTGCTATTATACAGATAGAAATAGACCTTCCTTGGTAAAAAAATCTGCATTTTTTAGGAGGTTTAATGTATAAGATATAGTGAAAGTGCTGTAATAATATTGCACTAGATTTGTATTTTAGAATTTCTTGTACTTATTATCAGTGTCTTCTATGAAGAATATTTTTGACATGTCTAGCTGTTTTCTCTGTTTGTTTCTCATTTTCATATTGGGGTTTAAGAGGGTATCTTTTTTTGTGTTCTATATGGATGTGCTATATATATATAAAGGAATATATGTGTTTATTATTCTGTGACTTATTTAAAGGGAGTTGAGGTCCTGGTTACGAGTTCAAATCTCCATCTATAGGTTTGTTTAAGGGAGTTGAGGGTATAGTTACAAGTTCGAATCTCCATCTGTAGGCTTTTTTAAGGGAGTTGAGGGCATAGTTACGAGTTCGAATCTTTATCTGTAGGTTTGTTTAAGAGAGTTGAGGGCATAGTTACGAGTTCGAATCTCCATCTGTAGGCTTGTTTAAGAGAGTTGAGGGCATAGTTACGAGTTCAAATCTCTATCTGCAAGCTTGTTTAAGGGAGTTGAGGGCTTAATTACGAGTTTGAACATCCATCAAGATGCATACCATTCTACAACATGATAAGAAAGTTTAATCATTTTACTAAATAAGCCAAACTTTTCCTACACAACTTGCTAATTAATTGTTCAGCAACTTCCTAGAAATTCTTCATCTAAATTGGCAAATCTACCTTTGACTTGTGCTTAATTTTCTTTTTATTGTCTTTTCCTTGCTTTTATGAACAAATAATCTATAAAGTTGCCAAAGTTTGGATGTAAGAAACATAAAGATTACTTCTTTTTACTTTTATGACCAAATAATTTTGAACTTTCCTTGCCTTTCTTTACCTAATATACTTTATTTCTTTCTTTTCCAATAATTAAAAGATAGGGATAATTATTTATAGGTCCCTAAGCTTTTGCATAATATACTCTGGTGTTTCTTTATTTTGAAAACTGTATTATCGGATCTCTCAAGTTTAAAAAATTATATTATCAGTACACAAACAGCGTTAGTCAATTGAAAAAGTCAACAATTTTGATTAAAATTTTTCAAATTGACAAAACTACCCTTTAATTTATTTAAATCAAGCCATAGTTTATTTGAATCAGACCATACTAATTAAATCCAATTTTTAAACCAAACTATTTCTTCTTCCTCTTTGTTCATTCTTAACAATAATCTCATTTTCTTTTCCTCATCACAGTCTAAAAAAAAAAAATCAATAAAAAATTATTTATTTAATTTTCTGTATTTTATTAATAATAATAATGCAGAATTATATAATATCAAGAATACATATCAAATAAATATATTTTTTCCAAGAAAAAACCCAGCCAATAAAATCCCTCAAAATCATAAAAAACGAAAACCAAAATCAACAATAGAAGAAATGATTAATTAATTAAGATTTATAAAACCCAATTAATTCTTCAAGAAAGCAAGAAGAGAAAATAATAGAGATGAACATATCATAGCTCCTGAAACTCCAATAGAAAAGGCAGCTCCTTTATCCATGGAAGGTGCTGGTGCTGCTGCAAGTTCTTGAGCTTTAATACTTACAAAACACATCACCATAACCATCAAGAACATACCCAAATTCTTCATTTGTGCTATATTTTCTTGAAATAATTAAAACAAGTGTAATTCAAAGAAGATTTTAGTGAGATTTTGATGGTTTTTTGATGGGTATTTATAGGCTTTTATGAAGGGAAAAATAAATAAATTAACACTAATAATAATAATTAGTATAATATTTTGGACCTAAAAATAAAAATTTAAAAACAGTTGTAATTGTGTCATGTGTACAGGTAATTACAGTGAGAATCCAATAAGTAAAGTCAGCTTTTTCTTGATTCCATATATTAGTGGTTAGCCACATGGTGTTTTTTGGTGGTTGAACTTCTTTTTAATTTTTATATAAACATATTATTTGTAAAGACTAATTTTTTTAAGGCTTAATTAATTACTATTTAGTATAAGTACATATTAGATAATTTATTTTTTATTTTTAATTTTATATATTTCTTAATTTATATCTTTTTTTTTTCATCCATTAGAACTATAAGAAAATAAATATATCTATTTTAAATTATTTAGTTCTTTATGTTTTAAAATATTATATTTTTCAATTTCTAAAAGGACTAAATAATAAAAAAATAATTAAAAGAGACAGAAAATTAATACTATTAAAATATAAAGACTAAATTGTATAATATATTATTTAAAAAATATAAGGACTAAATTGAAAAATTCAATGATTAATGTCTTGTTCAATAATGATAAAGTGTCTAATGAGAACTTAGACTTTGTATTTAAATTATTTAGGTAGTGACATCTGTCTTTCTTGGAAGATTATTGAAATTGAAAGAAACAAATAATTAAGTTAACTAATAATTAAGTTTTAGGAGACTTTTTGCTTTTTCTTTTTTTAATTAAGTGAGGCTTTTTTTTAATTAACTAATAATTAAGGTTGGACAAATGTCTTCTTTTTATATATATAGATTTTCCTTTTATATAATGGAGGACAAAGAATTATGTTAAAATTAACTCTATTTAAAATTAAGTTCTCAAATTGCAAAAACAATTATGTTAAAAAATTAGATTATTATAAATTGAATGGTTCAATATTGTATAAAATTGACTTTTAATATGATTTTTTCTAAAAAAATTAAATAAATAATTTATTTATATTTTAATCCATAAATATTTTTAAATTTCTAGTGGGGAAAAAATAAGGAATTTCAATGACTTTTTATTTATAATTGATTTAAATGGAATTTCATCATTTTTTTATTTATAATTGTAAAATTGCATAGATCATTAAATTAATTAATATCCATTTAATTTAATATTAGTTCAAGAATTATGGCTATAAATATAGTACCCTATTAACTCTAGATGGAAATCAAGGGAGGGATAAGTAATTTCTCAAAATAAAAAAGAAAACTCAAGTGACAAATAAACCATAATATATATTTTTTTCCCCAAGAAATTGTTTTAATATATTTAATTAAATTAAAATAATTAAGCAAAGTTGAAAATAAAAAATTAAATATATGGTTTTGGCTTTTAAAAATAAAAAATTAATCGATGTTATAAAAAACAATACAAATATAATGGAAAAATAAATCCATTAATTTATAAATAATATTGAAATAAATCAAAAATACAAAAAATAAATACATATATAGTAATAAGTATTATACATCAAAATATGAATTAATAATTTATTTAATTTTATTACTACACAAATGAGTTAAATGGCAATAAGCCATTAATAAACCTCTCATCATCATCATCATCATCATTTCTTTAGTGCTTCAAAAGGGCAAGAACAGAAAATAAAATTGAAGAGCAGATCAAAGCTCCGGACATTCCAATGGAGTAAGCGCCGCTGTCCGGAGCTGGGGCCGGAGACAATTCTTGAGCTGAAGAAACAGTAGCAAGAATTGCTACCAAGAAAAAAACAGCCAAGGCATTGAATGAAGAAGAAGAAGAAGAAGCCATTTTAATCAAAGAAAAAATGGAGCTTTGATTCTTGATTTTCCGGTGAAGTTAGAGAATGAATGAATCAAGAAAGTGGGAAAAATCGGTGTTATCGGTTCTTGATTCTTGATTTTCCGGTGAATGATATGAAAGGAGGTGGAATATAAGAGGGTTTATATAGGAGAAAGAAACCGTGTTATAAAAATTAGTTTTGAATTTAAAATTGTTTTAGGCAATTTCATGTGTGTTTCTTGGGAGTTTTTTTTTTTTTTTTGAAATTGAAAAATACGTTTTATAAGTTATATGAATTGACAATTAAGTTATTCTGAAATTGAAAAATACGTTTTATAAGTTATATGAATTGACAATTAAGTTATAGTAAAAGTCTTTTTCCTTTTTCTTAGGTATTGAAGTTTTTCTTGGTTTTCTAGTAACTTTATGTTTTTTTTTTATTTTTTAATAAAGTTTAAAATTTTTCACATTTATAATTTATTTTTATTTAAATTAATAATAATATTTTTATTTTAATATATTTAAAACACTTATTTTTTTTTTTCATTTATGAGAAGCAATTTCTAAAAAAAAATAGGATTTATTTTAGAAAGAAACTTATATTTTAAAACATTAAAAAATAAAAAAAATATATTTTGAAACAGAAATAGTATATTTTTACTACGCACATAAATATATAATAAATAAAAGTATTTTTAAGATAAATAAATTAAAATTAAACAAATTGAAATATATAAATTTTTTTTTGATAAATTAAATAAATAATTCAATTATATTTTAATCCATGCTATTTTTAATTTCTAATGGACGCAAGAATAAAGAATTTCATTTATTTTTTATCTTTTTTTAGAAATATTGATTTTTTTATTATCTTTGTTGAGTAATTGGAATTAGTTTTAAAAAAAAATTAGGGTCTTAGCATAGATCATTAAATTAATTAAATTCAAATTATAATGTCTATAATATTTTTAAAATAATTCCAATTAATATTTAAAATTTATTATATTTAGTAAAATATCTATCAACTATACGCTAATTAGATTAAATTAAAATTTAAGAGCATGAAGTAAACTATGTACAACTTAGTCTTTATTAGTATATATTCTTCACTCTTTTTTCTTTCTGTACCGAACTTTGTTTGTAGAGTTTGTTTTATTAATTATGTATTTTTCGGATTGAATCGATACAAAAATTGAATGATTTTTTGTACAAATCAATAATTACTGCAATTTAATAAACGTCATATAATTCAGATACAATTCAAACAGCTACATCATCTTTATTTTTTTCGTGTAATATATATATATATGGTAATAAAAAAAAACAAATTCATAATGGAAAAATGAATCCATTAATATATTGAAATAGATCAAAAATTACAAAAATCTATATATAATCCTTATAAACAGGATATATATAGTAATATAACATCCAAACTACGAATAATTTATTCTTTTATATAACTACACAAATGAGTGAAAATGGCAATAAGCCATTAATAAACCTCTCATCGTGGTCACCATCATCATCATCATCATCGTCATCATCATTTCTTTAGTTCTTCAAAAGAGCAAGAACAGAAAATAACAGAGAAGAGCATATCAAAGCCCCAGACATTCCGATGGAGTAAGCTCCGCTGTCGGGAGCTGGAGCCGGAGACAATTCTTGAGCTGAAGAAACAGCAGCAAGAATTGCTACCAAGAATAAAACAGCCAAAGTAATGAATGAAGAAGAAGCCATTTTGATCAAACAAAAATGGGTTTTTGATTCTTGATTTCAAAGAAAGAAGAAGAAATTTCAATGAACGAATGAATCAAGAAGTTGGAAAAACTAGTGGTTTTGGTTCTTGTTTCTTGATTTTCCGGTGAGGAAGAGGAAGTATATAAGAGGGGTTTATATAGGAGAAAGAAACCGTGTTATCAAGAATTATTATTATTATTATTATTATTATTATTTGAAAGATATGAAGAATTAGTTTTGAATTTAAAGATTTTTAGGTAATTTCATGCGCATTTCTTGGGAGTTATTATTGGACTTGAAAGATACATTTAACTAATTATTAAGTTAATTAACAATTATTAAGTTTTAAAAGTCTTTACCTTTTTCTTACTTAGTGAAGTAAATTAGACGTTTCTAGTCTTTTACATGTTTAGTATGAATAATAAAAGTGTTTTGAGATTACTAAATTAAAAAATATTATATAATCATAATTATAATTAAAAATATAAATAACACAAAAGATTCAAAATTAAAAAAAAATATTAGTACATTAAAGAAAGAATACCAAAATTGTCTCTCTTTTTAATAAAAAATAAAATTAACATTTAAAAAAAAGATGTTATTAATTTTACATATTCATATTCAATTTAAAAAATATAATTCAATATAATACATAAAAATAAAAAAAATTATAAAAAAAAACATTATCTATTTTTATAATAATGATTCTTATTTTAAAAAATATAATCAAACTGAAAAAATTATATAAAAAAATTATTAATAATTTTTATTGACTCTTATTGAATTTAAAAAATATAATCGAACAAATGCATAAAAACTAAAAGAATTATGCTAAAAAATTATTTCTCACTTGTATTGATTCTCTATAATTCTGATTCTTATTGACGGTTATTTACTTCTTATTAATTTTTATTGACCATTATTAAATCTAAAAAATATAATCGAATAAATATATAAAAATTTAAAGAATTATATTAAAAAAAAATCATTTTTTTCTTATTGATTTATAATTATACTTATTTTTAATCATATAAATTCTTATAAAATCAATACAACGATTCGTTAAAATAAAATTTATGTGAAACGAGTGGAGAAAAATATTGACTTAGAATGGTTCAAATGATGTGCAAGAATGACTTTTATATATATTAAAATGGAACTTTTAATTTATTTTTCATAATTAAATTTATGGAAATAGTCTTTTGAAAAAAATAAAAAAGAAATGGTCCAATATTAAAAATAAATATAATTCCTTTGTTAGGGTCTAGATGAAATCAAAGCTTTCTGATAGTGATGTATACTACCATACAAACCATAAATTATAACAAGGTTTTGTCTAAGATATTTTTTAATATATCTTAAATTTACAATAATTAACAAAGTCAAGCCCAAAATAATTAAATAATTTCTCAAGAAAAATTAAAAATAAATAAATAAATAATAGCAAGGAGGCATTGGTCACTTTAGAAATATCATGGAACCAACCATCAATAGCCCAACTCTATATGCATGCCAAAGGAGTATTCAAAGGCATATATATATATA
>CANUEY010245138.1:0-12540 GCA_948099555.1 Croton setiger
ATAAAAACTTTTTAATCTTTCCCGAATTTTCGGGTGGCGACTCTCTTTTAAAACAAAATAAATTTTTAAGACCGACTAGTTTCGGCATCGCAAACCTAAAAATGGTTTTGTCACTATATTTTGGATAAAAAGAATCCAAAACGAACGTCATCAGTAGCCAAAATGTGATTTCGGAAGGCGTTGTGGCCAAAAGTGTTTATTTGGCGCTGTGGCCGAAAGATTGATTTAAACAGCGCTGAGGCCAAAATAAGTGATTCGAGTGGCGTAGTAGCCAAAAAGTGTGATTATATAATACAAATGTCATGTATGCATGATTGAGAATAGGGGTAGAAGAGAATTAAATCAAAGAGATCAAGTTTCGAAACATATCTGAGGTAATTGGCATCCACTTCTTAGCTTCAGCTTGATTTGGGCTTATTTTATTATGATTATTATGAATGAAATGCAAGTTATCACAGAAATGCAATGTAGAAAGCAGTAAAGAATTGCCTGGAGTTGAAGAATCACCGTAGGCAAAAAGGGAGAAGAGAGCGGCCGTCAACACAGCTCAAGGTGTGGAGAAAAATGAAGTTTTGGGGGGTATTTATAGGTGATGACGTCCCGACTCGACGACGACTTTTCCGATTTTAAGAAAAACCGAAAAAATTATTAATTTATTTTGAAAAAGAGTGATAAAACATTTTTTGGATAGTTGCCGAAACTAGTCAGTCTTAAAATTAGAATCGTCACCCGTCTGGAAACGGGTTTTAGAAAAACCAAATTAATAAAGAAAAGTTGACTCCGTTTTTAGGATAAGACACTAATCAAAAACCAAAGTTCGGGTAAGAGGGTTGGGTACGTTAGCCGAATTACATTTCGACTAACGCCCGGTTTTAAAAACCGGTCTCTCAAACCAAACTCGTTTTCCAAATAGGTCAAGTCAATTAATTATTTTTTGAAAACACTAAACGATGCTCCTAAGGCGGTGAATAATAATGTTCGCGCAAACACAAACGAGAAAGCGGTAAAATTGTGGAAAAATAAATTTGCGAAAAAGTAAAAACCTAAACAACTAATTACAAACCATTTTCTATGAATTACATTCTACCCTTTTTATAACCCAAATTAAACCCAAAACCCAAAAATTACATAATTAAGCATAAAATGTAAAATTACAAAAAGGTCCTCAAAAATATGAAAATTACAATTAAGTCCTTAAACATAAAATCCATTCATTCAAACTTTAAAACAAGCCAAATTAAGCAATCAAACATCCAATCATGCAAACCAACATCAAATGGGAAAATATTGGCAAATTACATTTTTGCCCCCAAACTTTGGAAAAATTGCAATTTTACCCAAAAACAGAAAATTATCAAACTATCACCCAAATTAACCAAATATTTCCCATTTAAAACAAATTTTCACATTTTAAGATAAAAATGTGAAAATTGCAAAAACAACCCCCAAGCTTAGCAAAATTACCAAAATGCCCTTCCCACAAACAATCATTATCATTTATGCCCTTTAACCCAAAAGCAACATTCCAAACAAATATACCATTCAATTCCAGCAAAGAAAACAGCATAACATATCAGAATTTCAAGTTGATACTCAAATAAAAGTTAAATGACCAAACTGCCCCTTGTGGAATTTTCTATTCCTAAACTGCCCTTATGCATTTTTCACCTTTTCTGTTCTGCTTATGCTTCATACAAACTTTTTCCTAAATTCAATCATGTTGTCCAGATTAAAACAAACCAGAATAGACTCAAATACCAGTCATTAAGCCCAAATCTCAAACATGAACATTTGGCTGCATAAATGCATATTCAACAAAGGGACTTTGCCTAACAACAGTTTCAGCAGATTCTAAACAGGGTTAAGTTGCAGCAGGAATGTATGCAGCTTTATCCAAATAAAATGAGACCAAAACTAGTCAAGTTGTTCTCATTAATGTCAGGTATGAACAATATTCAAGAGATTTCTGGAACATAACAATAATGTAGTCAAAAGTAGGTTTAAACCAGAATGCAAATCAGGATACAACCCATGAAACATGACTATCACAATGATTTAAATTATGCACTATATTTCTGGGCTATATGATGAAGACTGAGAAAATGAAAATGCAGGATGGATGGATTAATGAAAGTAAACAGTGTTGACTACTAACATCCTATTCTGGATAACATGTCAACTTCTGGACCTAAAATGGAAGATCAACATAAAATATATAGTCTCAACAGTCTAACAATAAAGGCAACCTTGGATAATCAAATAATAACAGAAACATTTTCTTTAACATGCATTGATACTCATGTTGATCAGAGACTCTTAATGAAAACCACCAGAAAGAAATTTAGCTTTGAGGACAGAATAAACATGACAAAGTCAAGTATCTAATCAAATATCCTTAACAATATCAACATTCATACTGCTATCACTTGAATCACAGGAACAACTAAGTAGATTGATACACAGAAACAGGAAAGGTTCAAGGCAGAATCAATGAATAATAAACACATTCTTATATTCATTAAATACTCAACAAAACAGCAATATCATTAGTCTGAGACAAATCCACATTGTGAATGCAGAGATCCAATACAGTAAGTTAAACTTCAGCATACATTTTCATTCTAAAAAGGGAAAACAGAAGTTAACCAACACAGAGAGCACAACTCACAACCTTGCCAACAGATTGAGACCAATGTGAAACCTAATTCAACTTCTAGACTCACGGACTTATCAAGACTGATATAAACTTACCAATGAAATCTAAATCAACCCACAAATAAACTTATGAAATTAAACATTGATTCAAGCAAGATGATTAATAAGATTAGCTAAATGTTGCAATCTGTTAAAATCAAACAGTTTAACCAGCAGAGTAAGAACTTAAACAATCTGATCTATCTTTCAGGAACATCAACAATTTTCGCTACGATCTAACAGAGATCCAGAATGATTAAATTAAATTAGAGACAAACAAAAGCAGCTTAACAGAAGGAATGATTTGAGAAATCATAACTACATAGAAATAACTATCATCTCAAAAGATATAGAAGCAACAAACAAACCATCATAGCTAGTCTGGTTCCCAGACTGCTCTAAACATTTTCGAAAAAGAAATTGAAATTAAATTCAGAAGATTAAAGTTTAATGTACCTCAGATCAATTGCCAACTTGTTTTCTCAACAGATTCTAATCCTTTACAGCTCAGTATTCAATCCAGAAATGCTGTTTACATAAAGAGGAAAATCCAAACTAGTTTCGATTCTCGATTTCAAATCAATTTTGAATCAAGAATCAAATTCAGCTTACAGAAATTGCAAACGATTTTCAAATAAAAGCAAGATTACAGAATACTCTTTTTTTCAAAATCGTTTTCTCGTTCCAGAATGGCCTCTTCCAGAATCTCTCGAACGCTCCCCCTTGATTCTGGAATGCTCCCCCCCTTCGTTTCTGCGCGTGCCTCTACTTTTATAGCCTCCAGCCCCTTATCATTCTGCCTCGTCCGTCGCCTCCTCCTTATTCTTCTTACCCTGCGTGCCTTCGCCCATCATCATTAGTACGATTCTGTTACAGAAACAGACAAATGGAGAGGAGGTGGTCCTCTCCCCCTCACTGCCTCTCTCCTTCCTTTTCTGTTACGCTCCAGATTTCGATTTTGATGCTCCTTCTTTCTGCACTCACTCTTCCTCTCTCTTGCTTACACTTTCTTTGTACTAATTCACTCCTCTTCTTCTACTTCCAATTTCAATTTCACCTTTAATTTCATCTGATTCTCGACTCGATTTCAACCTATGAACCTGAAATTCCTAATCACAATTTCCCCATTTCTGCTATCTGTTTTCGATTGATTCTGTTTTAGTGAGTACACGACGACATTTTCTCCTTTATTTTTTTTTGCCTTTTTACTTGTCAAAACGACAAGTCGTACGCTGCGTTTAGTTAAAACGCAGCGCACTCCTCAAACGCCGTTTCCTGTCTGATCAAAACGACGCGTCCTTTTGGTCTCTGAATTTCACCTATTCCGCCTTCTACCTCTCAACTTTCCAGAATCATACTTTTACCCCTAAAATTTCATCTCCGTGTGCAATTTCATCCTTCCTGCTTTCAATTCCTTTCTAATTCACCTAACTTCTTTCATTCTTCTTCAATTTCTTCAAATTTAACCCATTTCTTCATTAATTTTATTTTTCTTTAAAAACAAAAATTAAAACTTAAATTGAAAATTATCTTTAAATCATATTTTAATTCTTTTAATATTGAAAACAAAGCAAAACAAAATTAAACTTAAAAACCCAACAAAAAGAACAAATTAAAATTAGAACTTCTTTTTTCTTTTCTTTTCTTTTTTTTAAAATCAAAAATTAAAAATAGAAAGACTAAAATATATATATTTTTTGAAGAAAGAGGAATTTCAGAAATTGAATTGAAAGCGATAAAACGTCCCGGGAATAGGGGAAAAACTTAAAATATTCTGAGAACTGAAAGAACTTGAGCTGTTTTGGAACTTCTGGAGATCTCTTCGAGCTTTTGGCATTCTTATCATCATTGGTAATTTTTTGGGGCAAAAATTAAGCGTCAACAATAGGGTTAAACTCGGCCAAAAGTCAACCGAAGGCGGCCTGGGTGGCCAGGGCTGCCGTGGCGCCCTTAGAGGGCAGCCAGGGCTGCCTCCAGAGGGCGGCCAGGGCTGCCTTCTGAGGGCGGCCTGGGGCGCCTTCCTAGGGCGGCCTGGGGCGCCTTCCTAGGGCGGCCAAGGTTGCCTTCTTTCCACAACTCGTGATTTTTTCATTCTGGAGCCTTTTCGGGACGTTCCGGGACTTCTGTGACTTTTCCAATGGCATTTCTGTGACCCTCGTAAAATCCTGGACATTACAAGTACCTTGAAGGCATACTTCCGACACTTCCGAAAACGCCCGGTCAGGCTTGACTATTTGCAGTCTATGGAATTCGATTTCCAAGCCTCAAAATTTGAGTATTCACAGGAGTTCTTTTCTTTTTGTCTAGTTTTGTTGTTAATTTCATTTAGACAATCTATTTTGCGCTTGATGCACGAGTTCATTTTGGGAGGCATCACCATTTATTCTGAAAAGGTCTTCAAGATCTTTAATTGAGAAGGATGATATCTTTTATTTATATGAAAAATTTCTTAATGTTACAGAACCATCTTCAGGATATACAGGTACTAAGGACAAAGAATCAGTCAAGTAGGAAAATTCATTTCTTTCAAGAGACTTTTGACCCACATATAGTTGATGCTGAAATTGATGGAGATGTTATAGAAGAAGAGGATGAAGACTGCTCCCATTTTCTTCCTCACTGGATTATTTGTTCCTCTTGGGGCCATCTTTGTCTTCAACTTGGAACAATTCAGGTGTTGGTTAGAATTGTAATCAAGGGCATCACTGCTAACTTTACACCATGAAGTGTAGTTGAGTAATTTCAGGAGAGAGCATTCTGTTTGTTGTTTTATTTGAGGAGCATCTTTTATGATTGGGAAAATGGTGGAAGGGCCGAAATTTACTGGACTTATACGAGGAAATAATGACAACGATAACAACTATTATAATTTCAAGGGTTTTATCAAAGACAAAGTGAGGGTACAAACATGTCCAATTGATAGTGTACAAACAAGTAATGCTGGCAAGTCTGTATCATTTCTTTCAACATGAGTAGGAAGAGTACTTATCTTCAAGTTTGTCTTCTTGTTATTCTGGCTTAGATTGCTGTTTATGTTCCAGCATATACATATGAAGGAGATAATGTTGTGCTGCTTTTACAAGTTGCAGAATCTTCGATGGATGACATTTTAGAATTCATAGAATGATATTGGAGCAGAAGTTTAAGTCACTAATGAAGGAGAGCAAAATTGAAGAAGATGCAGGCAACAGAAACTAACTCGAGAAAGAAGAAGAAGAAGATGACAGCTCCACGGTGTCGTTTTTTATTGATGTAAAATGATGTTGTTTACATTTAATGAAAGAAATCAAGAGGAAACAGAAATGCTAATACGGTGACATTTTGTTTAGTGAAGGAAATAAAATAGAAGACCACATGATCTTCTCCTTCATTCTCCTTCCTTCTTCTATTTTAGCTCCAATTCTGTTAAGGCAGTTGCAAGCGTGCCAGCTCAACAAACTCAAGCTCCTTCACTTGGATGTGCAGGAAATTTTATCAAATTTGTTACAACTCCAATTCAATTACAGAAGATAGATTAGTTAGCTAGTTTGTATATATATATATATAGGCAGGCAAATGATGTAAATAGTTTTTGACTTTTGTTATTCTCTGTTTTCTAGTTTCATTGTATAATTTTCATCTTTATTCATCTCTGTAATTTTTTGGAACAATTTTCTTCAGTATAATCAATTCATCATTTCGATTTCAACTAATCTCAATTCTTAATATTATTAGAAATATTAGTATAGGAAGTATTAGTATAGAGATTTTCTTGTAATTTGTACTTGATAGTCTCAAGAGTACTTGTTTGTTAATAAACTTGAGAGAGATATTATACCAGACATGAAAAGTTAATACCAACTCTCTCTTCCCAACTTGGCAAGGGAAGAATCAGAAAAAAATCACAAAGCACAAAGTCGAGAATTCCATTTGCATGCAGAAGTGATGAAAAGAAATACTAGAGCCTGGGAAAAATGGCGTTGAAGTGTATGACACTCACTTACATGATGGTAGTAGAGGCAGCTCTAGCAGCTGTGTTGACTTTGCCATCGCCAAAGCTGTTGAAGTATCTCGTTTCCATAATTCTTCAACCCACTTTCTTCGTCATCTTTCCCGGATTCAGCTGCTAGATTTAAAGATGAAGAATCTATAAATATTTGGACTTCTCAGTAGCTATTAATTTTGTTATAATTGATTACTTAAATTGAAATTCCCGTCCATTCCTCATTGTAGTCAATCATTTGTATATGCAGGTAGAAATCAAGCGAAGAAATAATACATTTTCGCTTTTCCTCTTCAAGCGATCAAATTGAATCGTGCTGCATGTAGAATTGTAAATTAGGGTTTTGAATTCATAAACCCTCTTGAATGTTATTGATCCAGAAATCTATTTTTATATGTTTACAATTTGTATAATTTGAGTTTGGAATTGTAAATCTTTCCTATTGCAATTTGAAATATTAATTTGTAATCTATTCTACTTCTAATAAAGAACAATATTATTTTCCTATTAAGATTCTGTTTCTTCACTCCCCCTCAAGTTGGATCGTAGGATCTCCGACGCCTAACTTGGATAAAAAATTGTTAAAGATCTTTCCAGGAAGTGCCTTGGTGAGTATGTTGGCGAGCTGACCTTTTGATCTTATGTACGGTAAGCAAATGCTTCCATCTTCTATTTTTGTCTTTAATGAAGTGTCTATCCATCTCTACATGCTTTGTTCAGTCATGCTGTACTGGATTTTCCGAAATGCTTATTGCTGCTTTGTTGTCACAAAATAATTTGCATGCATTCTTCAGCAGAAACCCTAATTCTGTTAATAATTTCCTTATCCACAATACCTCAGCTAAACCACAAGTAATTCCTCGAAACTCTGCTTTAGCACTGGACAAGGAAACCACCTTTTGGTTTTTACTTTTCCAAGTTACTATGTTATTACCCACCATTGTGAAATATCCTGAAGTTGACCTTCTATCAACTGGATTACCAGCCCAATCAGCATCAGTAAAGGCATGTATATCCAGATGACCATTTCTTTGAAACAGAATCCCTTTTCCTACTGACCCCTTTAAGTATCTAATTATTCTGAAGACTGCTTCTAGGTGATCTACCTATCGATTATGCATGAACTGACTTACCACTCCAACTGCATAAGCAATACCTGTCTGGTGTGGGAAAGATAAATTAATTTCCCAACCAACCTCTGATATAATCCTTTATCAGCTAACTCACCATGATTCATAATAATTGGAGTATCTACAGACTTACAATCCAACATACCTGTTTCAGCAAGGAGATCTAGTATGTACTTTCTTTGCGAGATAAATATTCCTTTGTTCGATCTGAGGACTTCAATGCCCAGAAAATATTTTAGTCTTCCTAGATCTTTCATTTCAAATTCCCTAAAAAGTTTACCTTTTAGAGACATAATTTCTTCTTTGTCATTTCCTGTGATAATCATATCATCTACATATATAATAAGACAAGTCACTAGTTCTCCCTTTTTTTCAGAAACAAGGTATGATCGGAATTACTCTGATAATATCCATACTTTTTCATGGCTGAAGTAAATCTCCCAAACCAGGCACGCGATGATTGCTTTAAGTCATACAATGCCTTTTTAAGTCTACACCCTTCTTGAGCTTTAAAATTTTTTGAAAAACATGGTGGCACTTCCATATATACTTCTTCTTCTAAGTCACCATGTAGAAAAGCATTTTTTACATCAAATTGATGTAAAGGCCAATTTTCGTTTGCTGCAACAGATAGTAGTATTCTGATAGTATCTAATTTGGCCACTAGGGAAAAGGTTTCAGAATAATCAATTCCATAAGTCTGGGTAAAACCTTTAGCCACAAGTCTCGCTTTGTATCTTTCCTCGGTTCCATCAGGTCAATGCTTTACTGTAATTACCCATTTGCAGCCAACTGGTTTCTTCCCTTCTGGTAGTTTACATTTTTCCCAAGTACCATTTTTTTCCAACGCCCTCATTTCTATTTCCATCGCCAATTTCCATTTCTGATCTTTCTGCGCTTCTTCTACTGTTCTCGAAATTTCCACCGAGTATAAGGAAGTTTCAAATCCTTTGAAAATTTTGGATATGCTCCCCCTTACCAAGTTTGTCATAGGATACTTAGAATTTCGAGGTTCATATTCCGGTTCGTACCTTTTAGGCGGAATTCCCCTATTTCATCTCGGGGGTAGAACATACCTGTCTATTGTTGGTTCTTTTGTGATTGCAGGAACAGTAGAAATAGGACTATACAAAACCGGAGTTTCGGGATTAGAATTACATACCTCAGTCGGAGAAGATATATTGTTCATCGGTACTGAAGATTCTTCGATCTGTTTAGTGTCATCTGAAGTTGATCCGGTGGGACCGCCTACTTGCTCTGTTGGAACAACTTCAGATAGAACTAGACTAGACAACCAATTTAGTAGATCAATATTATGGTGATCCGATTTCTCCCCCTGACCACTTAATTGATTGTGGAAATAATATTCTGTCTCAAGAAAATCACAATTCATGGTAGTAAAACTACGACAGGAGACCGGGTCAAAACAACGATATCCTTTTTTATTAGTTCCATAACCATCAAATAGACATTTAATAGCACAGGGATCTAATTTAGTCCTACTAATTTTAGGAATATGAACATAGATAGTACAACTAAACACACGAGGTGGTAAAGTTAATAAGGAAGGTAATGTGTGAAAGGATGAAAAAAAATCTAAAGGAGTTTTAAAAATAATTATTCTAGATGGAAGACGATTAACCAAGTATACGGCAGTGGAAACTGCTTCAGACCAAAAATTTTTTGGCACCTTAGATTCAAACATTATTGCCCTAGTAATCTTTAGAAGAAATCTGTTTTTTCTTTCAGCTACTCCATTTTGTTGTTGTGAGTATGGACAGCTGGTTTGATGTATAAGTCCATTCTCCTTTGCAAAGGTTTGGAACTTATGATTTTTATATTCACCTCCATTATCAGATCTAAGGGTTTTAATTCTTACTTGAAATTGTCTAAGAATTAATTTATAGAAAGCAACAAATATATCAAACACTTCATATTTATGCTTAAGAAAATAAACCCAAGTCATTCGAGTACAATCATCAATAAATAGGAGGAAATATGAAAAACCATTTTTGCATGTTACCGGAGAAGGACCCCACACATCAGAATGAATAAGAGAGAAAGGAAGGAACAAAAGGGTGCCTATGGCTTTTTGCTTGAATACACGTCTTAAAAATGAGTTGACTAGAATTAAATAACTTTGGAAACAAAACTTTAAGATACCCTAAAGATGGATGACCTAATCGATGATGCCACAGCCAAGCTTGTCTATCAGTCGTTCCATGAGCAAGCGATGCGATCCCTTTTTGGTTCACTTCGTCGACATAGTACAGTCCGTTTCGTTCAGTACCATGCCCAATAATCTTCCCCGTCTGAATATCCTGTACCAAAAAAAAATTAGAAAATATTAGGACCTTACAATTAAGTTCCTTGGTCAGGTGACTGACGGACAACAATTTATGTTACAGGGAAGGTACATAAAGACAATTTTTTAATTTTATTGAGGGTAGAACATCAATACTGCCTGCTCCTGCAACAGGTATAAGATTTCCATCAGCTGCCTGAACTTTAATTTTTTTATGTTTCGTTGGAGAATGGATATCAAGAACATCATAAGACAGTATTTGTAGCTCCATAGTCAAAAATCCAATTTTTTAAATTTTTTTGATTCGTTATGGGACTGATGGGCTTTGGTTTTGCTGGCCCAACATTTAAATTCTGAATGGGCTGAATTATTCCACAGGGCCAGGTTTGGCCCGTGTTCTGGACAGAAAATGAGCCAGCTGGGACGAGCTAGGAATAAAGCCCAATGCCCAAACTGACCCGCGCGGGTGCACTCGGGTTACCTGTACCCTTGGGTCTCTCTCTGGTCCACCCGTCTGTCTCTTCAGATTTCATTCTCACTTTGTCTCTTCAGAATACTCTCTTGTCTCCCTGTTCTCTCCGCTAGGGTTTCCAGAGAAACCACTGTTTCCCCTTCTCTGTGTTGCCATCCCACCAAATCCAGGAGGCTAGATGTCCCTCCCAGTACTGGTGGTCTCCGAATCGCTTACTGCGGTGGTGATAACCCCCTTGGTCCCTCGTTTTTTCATGTCTAGCCACCAATCTGGGTAGCCTATAAGTTTAAAATAGCCCTCTCGAGTATGCTTTTTCCCACCGCAGTGACTACACTTTAGGTTTTCCTTATCACCACCTTACTGCGATGATGACTTCGCCTTAGATCTGGCGTTGTCTGACCGGCCCTTGGCTGCAAGGCCTTCTCCTACCTCTGAGGGGTTCAGCCCCTGTGATGAGGATTCATCCCTCCTCAATATCAGTCTCCTACTGATTTCTTTTCGGATGACTGCATAAGCAGTTTCAACCGACGGTAAGGGTTCTCTGTTCAAGAGATCCCGTCTGTCTTTATCGAAATCGTCCCCAATTCCTGATAAGAACTGATACAATCGTTGCCTTTGGATCATCTCGTTGTAAATTATGATATCGACTGGATCTCTCATAAGGTTTGGCTCCCTTCGATCAATCTCCTTCCAGATCGTTGATAATTTGCTAAAGTAGCCTTCGATTGAGTTTGTACCTTGTTTCATATTATTTTCTCTTACGATGAGATCAAAGATCTCCAGACCGTCTCTACCACTACTGTACAGAGACTCAATTCCCTTCCAGAGATCTCTATCAGTTGGCAAATCTAGGAATTGGTTTATTAAATCTGGATCTATGTTCTCTATGATGGAATTCATAACATTCGAATCGATCTGAGCCCATCTGCAATATTCAGAATCTCTGACCGGCGGGGGGTTGGCAGTGATGTGCCTGAGCCTCCCCCTGCCATTGATGGACATATACATCAGCTTTGACCATTTGTTATAATTGTTGTGATTCAATTTCTCTGGTAATGTTATTGATTGACTTGTTGTTGTTTCTGTGACAGGTTTTTGGGTATTCAACTTCTAGAACAATTCCAGAAGCTGACTGAATTGGATTGTTTGATCTGGACCAGTTTCTGTGGTGGAGGATGAACTCACTTCATCAGCCATTGAGGAATATAGGTAGATGATGAGCTCCCTAAACTAATTAGGTCCTTTGACCGAAACTAATTGCTCTGATACCATGTAGAATTGTAAATTAGGGTTTGTAGAATTGTAAATTAGGGTTTTGAATTCATAAACCCTCTTGAATGTTATTGATCCAGAAATCTGTTTTTATATGTTTACAATTTGTATAATTTGAGTTTAGAATTGTAAATCTTTCCTATTACAATTTGGAATATTAATTTGTAATCTATTCTACTTCTAATAAAGAACAATATTATTTTCCTATTAAGATTCTGTTTCTTCACTGCAAAGGCTATTCAATTTCAAAATCGATTTCTCCTGGTTGATTTTTCTCCTCGTTGATTCTTTCTGATTCTATTTTCCCCCCTTTCCTTGTTCACTTTATTATTCATGAGGTGGGTTGCTTTCAATTTTGTCCATCAGGCCTTTTACTTATGTGTGAAAGATTACAAATTATTGTTAATTAATCGATCATTTACTATTACTTTTGTAGGATTCTGTCAAGCTGTTCTTTATTCCATGTAGTCTAGTAAGCACACCATAATTCTAATGCACTCTTCTTAAAATAAAGCTACTACAACTTTCAAGGATTATGATGGGTGTCGAATCCACCAAAAATAAAAACCTGCTCTCCTACAAAACAAACTTGTAAATAGGGTGAGAAGGGTCGAACCCTAGGGACTAGCTAGTCGTGAATAACCAGAATTGAAAATAAAAACAAATGAAGTAAAGGGGAATTAAA
>CANUEY010245271.1:0-55567 GCA_948099555.1 Croton setiger
AGGGAAAGAAGATCAAAATCAAATCAATTGTTATTACATTCTTTATTACAAATCAGAATTGTATCAAAAATAATAAAAAGCAGATCATCCACATTAACTGTGAATGATCTGCTTCTAATGTATAAATACAGAAGCTGTACACAGATTTAAGCATCAATGAAAAAACCAATTCCTTCAAATAACAATTTGTTTAACAATAACTCCACAGATGAGGTCTTCAAGTTATCAAAAAACTACATTTTCTTCGAATTATTTCAATAACAATATCTTTAATTATTATAAAAATCAATTTCTCTATATCCCTAAAAAAAGAAATTAACTCCTTTATTTTTTGCATAGCAACATCAATTAGCATATCTTTTAATTCTAAAAGCTTGCTAATCAAATTAATTGCAAATATTATTTCAAACCAAATAATTATAGCAACCAAAACCTTAAAATCACCAAGCTCATTTGTTGCTAAGGATTTTGCTTCACAACTTATTTTGAAATCGAGCTTCTCTAAAATCTGACATTTGAACACATTCTACATAAACATCCACCTATCTTGTTATTAAAGACAATTGCTCTTGGTGATTAACAACGAGAGTACGGTTAAATACTTCACTTGTTTGATTTTTCTAATAATTTCAATTTTAATTGCCCAAGATAATGAAAGTGGACATCATCATTTGTTATATGTCTAGCATGTTTTTGGACAATCGGGTCAAACTTTGCCAACATTTCAATTAAGCCCAAACAATTGTCATTACTATTTTAATACAATCTCTTATTAGATCCTCAGAAAGGTCAAATTACACTTAGAAAGTAATTTCACAATTGAAATAACTATTTTTAAAAAATTTTTTTAGTGATCTATTTTTATCTCAATTAGTGTTTGAACCATCTTGTCAATAGCTTGTCTTTTTCAATCTTAGACAATTCATACCAAGTGGTCATATTCTTAACATGTTCTTCACCGGTCTCATGTTCTTTAAGTTTTTCACTAATGAGCTGCCAATCACTAAAATTCTCATTTGCTAATAGAGCTCTAGATTGTTGCCACATAGAGTTTAGACATCAAAAAATATATTTTAAAAAGTTCAGACACTTGTTTATAGATTTTAAAAGTTCAAACACCAAAATAAAAAAGTCTGAAAGTTCAGACATTATCCCTTTAAAAAAACTGTTGCCACGTCAGTGGATTGCCAGCTAGAAACCACTCCACCGAGTCCCAAGAGAGAATCATAGTCTCGGGATTCGTAAATAGTGGGATCCTAAATAGCATGATTTTCCGGTGCTTGCATTGCATGCATCTATCTATGTATACCACCGTACACTGCGTATCGGGGAGCACCTGACGTTATAAATTAAAGAGCATGCGATATTTTGTATGGTATGGTACCACTCGTTTTATAGCCTCTCCTTTTCTCTTCTATTCCAACAGTTGGTTTGGGTTTTGATGAACCGCCCATTTTCCAAGAATAGTAATGCATGTATGTAATACTTGTCTGTATAATGTATTTCTTCTGTATAATAATACTAATAACAAGAAGATAGTAATACGTAAGTTTTTGAGCCGAATAAGCACATATATCAGTTTTTTTATTATGTAATCCCTCTCTACAATACAAGTCTCTTTTTCATTTTAGATTGTTTGAAAATATAAGTTTATTTTCATATTTGATTATTTTTTCAAAAATTAAAATGAGGAAAGTAAATGTTTAATTATATTAAAATAAGTATATTATGATTAATTTAAATAAAAATTAATTACTTTATAAATGAGAGTCGTTTTAAGTATTCTTAAAAAATGTGTCATGATTTATATTTTGAATAAGAGGGAGTAGTATTTCTTCTAGTCTAATAAGTTAAAATTTCTTTTACTTAAATAAAAAGTTTTTTATTTACTTATAAATTTTAACACATAAAGAATTTTTTTTTTATTACAAGTAAAAGATTCAGATTTATTTTTTTTTTATATGAAGAATGTTACTGATGGATTCGATAAAAAAAAAAATTAGATTTATAGGTAATGCTAATAATATCTCTTTTAATTTTGTTGAAAGAGAAGACAATGTATTAGGTCAATTAGTAGATTGAGGGATACACAATTAGTATATGGAGATAATTCTAAATGAAATTATGATTTCTAAATTATATCTGAAAGATTGGGGAAATTCTTTTATGTTTCGGTGTACCACCTAAGCAAAATGGACCAATCCAATAACTCACTTAATTTTTAAATGTCTAAACTCTTAATTGAATTCAGTAAAAATTAGATAATGTTCCCATTAGATCTAGAACTTATCCCCTTCTATTTAATTTAACTCTTCAATTTCATAAAAAATTCCGACTACCTACCATTGATTATTAATGATGAAAAAATTACTCAATAATTAGCATGGTAGAATGTTTACGGGAGCAAAAGCTCCTATTTGAGGGAGAGCCCAAATAAGAGGAGGCAAGAGCATTTGATGAGTAAGAAAAAATGTAAATTGTGAAATTCAGGATTGTTTATTGTTTGAGAAATTAAATTAAGAAAAAAAGATTATAATGTATGTTTTTGAGTATTTAGAATTTCATCATGATTCAGAACTTTCTAATATTTTGCAGAAAGAAATTGGGTAGGAAAAGGGTTGAATTTCAAATTTCCATGCGTTAGATTAAAACAAAACAAGTAAATTAATTAGTTTTTTAGGATACTAATTTTTTACTGGGTTCAACTAAGAGCTGACGTGTGAACATTAACTGAGGTGTCAAATATTTATTGGACTGGTTCATAAAGCTTAAGTAGTGGACCCAGACTATATAACAATTTCTCCCAAGGTTGAAGAAAAAATATCTTCTGCATATCAGTTTCAACTTCCAACGGCTACATTTGCTAAGACTCATCTACAACTTTAATAGCCTCTCCGTAAACATGTCACATATGGGACTTTATTGTTTATTTTGAATTTTTTTATTATAGATATTGTCATTTATTTACGACTTCTCAAAATTGCATAGGAAGCCTCGTAGTAACAACACTCACAACTTAAACGTTTTCTTTTTTTTTTTTTATCTTAAGAAAAAAAAAACTTAGAACCTTATATTTTGAATTCAAAGCACAACGCTCTCCTACTTGTAAATTAAAAAAAGTACACATTTGATAAAGGACCAATCAAATATCCATATTTGTTTTGGATTACAACAAATATTGAAACAAATACATGAAGCCAAATATGAAATTAAAAAAATTAGATAAAGGACCAAATTGAGCTAAATAATAGAAAATAGGGTCAAATAAAGCTTTTTGGGCAACCAAAAAACAACAAAGGTCATTGGGCATTTGTGGGGGAGAGTAAATTTCGATAATTACCGAATTATCGATTGGTAATTACCGAACCGAATAAATTCGGTAACCGAAAATTGGTAACGGTAATTTACCGATCGGTAATCGGTATAACCGTCGGTATTCGGTAGCGGTTTCGGTAGTGGAGTTTGAAATTTTTGGTAAAAAAAATTATCAAATTACCGAAAAATTACCGAATTTGGACTCTTCAAAACTACGTCGTTTTGTGTTACTATATATATATATCATTCGGTGATTGGTAATTACTGATCACCGTTATGAAATTACAATTATTTTCACAGATTCGGTAATCGGTATCGGTAATTGGTAGTGAGACAAAAAATTTTCGATTACCGACACCATTCGATATCGGTAATGGTAGTGGTAAAAAACTTATCAGTTAACCGATACCGACCGTTCGGTAACGGTAATCGGTAACGGTTACGGATTGCTCACCCCTAGACATTTGTTATTTGATGAGTATCTAACAAGATTCTGGCGCTCTTGCATTTTTCCAGCAAAAAATTTAAGTGATAGGGATTTTTTGGTGAGCTTAAAAAATGACAAACTCATATTTTTCGGTGACCTAAATTTTCAGTTTCGACTGAAAATCGCTTAAAATTTCGTAACCATCCCAAATTTTGATGGATACTCATTCGTCTTTAAATTTCAGACCAGAAAAGTTATCGGAAACCATATGATATCGTGGGAATCCGTATGAAATCTTGTCGAAAACCATTTCTTTATTGACCGATCCTCGGAACGCAACAATATTATTAAAGATCAATGAAAACCTCTTAATTCAATCTAAAAATTGACAAGCAACATATTATATTCCTTTTTTTTTTTTTTCAACCAAACTAAAGTTTCCAGCCGGTTTTCGATGCGATTTTGACCGAATTCACATCAAATACGAGGGTATTAAAAGATTTGCCTGTGTAAGTGCTCTTAACTGGTATCATCCATTTGTTAGTATGCTGTAATTGGCAGAGACGCGATAGTAGTCATTTTCTCTAACGTGTACTTTGAGTATTTGGTTTTCTTTTAAAAAAAAATATTGAAAATGCTAACAAAACTAAAACTATCCTTTTTTTTTTCTTTAAATTAGCCGCATCTCTATTTTCAAAAAATACAAAAAAGGCAACTAATTATATATATAGCCCAGAATAATGCTACTTCCTATGTCCTTAAAACATGTCTCGATATTCAATTTTTTTTTTAAAAAAAAATATAATAGTTTGGCATTAATTTATTATTCTATTCTAGTAATGGAATATTTAAAATAAAATGAATTTTTTAAAGTAACATTGGTAAGAAATGTCATTTTATCCTTCATTTTATACTGAGTGGCGTTATCTAAACTAATGAAAATGTAGCATTATAGCATATTTTGAAGAACATTATGACCCATTATTACAAATTTAATTTTATACTTAGCAGGAATAACGTCCTTTGTTTTAATATGTTCCGAAAAAATACCATATTTCTAATAATTGAATTTTCTAATTTCACCTTTTATCCTAAAATACACTTAAACTATTATTCTAATTTCACCTTTTGATTATTTAGCTTTGGTTTTTTCACTGTCAAAAAGAATATGTATATAAAATACACTTAAACTATTATATTAATTAAGGGTATTCTCGTAAAATAATTTTGAAAATAGATAAATTACAAAGATTTATTAATATTTAACAAAATAGACAAAGAAACACTATTCCCATAACAAAAAGTAGTATTACAAGTGGCCAAAGAATTGTATTGGCGTAAAGTGAAACTATGAATGATGCCTTTGGTATTCTTTTTGAAATATAATTGTACCTTTTGATTGTTAACTTAATTATTATCATATTTTGACTTATTGTTATATTAAGACATAAAATATTTGGCCGAAATATTTTGTTCAAAAAAATTAAAAAAAATACTATTAATTTTCTGAACATGAGCTAAAATTAAAATGTTTTAAATAGTTTAGGTTAAAATTAAAAATATCACATTTCTAAAAAACGACTGAAAGTTACAGAGTTTGTTATTTAGGTTGTGGATGGGTGGCTGCATAAATCTCAAAATAAAAATAAAAACAAGTGGTTGAGGTGGAAATATAACTAATTCTTTAGATTATATAGACACAGAACCGACTTTTAATTTATTGGAGAAGTTTTCGCTATCACATCTCATCATTCTTCAACTACCAACTAATACACACAAACATTTGCATTTTTTTCAAACCAATAATTCACTTCAATGTATTAACATTTCTGACGCTCCATTTTTCAAATTCCTTTTTACACCTTCATAGTATCAAATGTCCTATTCACGTAATAAATACAACAATTTGATAATTTAATTGCAATAATGTTCTTCTTTTCCTAAATAAATTGAATGTGCAATAATGATATTTAGATTAGATTATCTATCTTTTCTTTTAAAAAAAAGATAAATTAAATTATTTATATTAATATTCATAGTAGATGGTACAAAGTATTTAAAGAGTTTTTTTTGGAAACTTAAAAGTTGATCAAAACTGATTATAAATTTATTTTAAATTATAAGTCATTGAGTTAAGTGTTTTTTAAAACTTTCATTACAAATCAGAATTTGATTATAAGTTGTTTTTAAAAAGCTGACAAATCCAATTTATTTTTTTAAACAGTTTTGACCAAATAAAAGACCAAAGTATCTGTATCAATATTTCAATATCCCTTAATAGCTCTTAAAACTCACGCACATTTTCAACCTTCATAACTCACACCCATCTTCATCCCGGCAATTTCCCACACCCATCTTCAACCTTCACAACACATTTTCAATTCTCTTCAAGCTTTGTTTTTTTTTTTTCTTTTTTTATAATTCCTTCAACCTTCAGGGTTTGTCATCCCTGTATTCAAATTTCATATTTTTTTCTTTTAATAAAAAATACATGTCTTTTGCCAGATTCTACAACTAAAAATTGATTATAAGTTAATTTTATAAAAATACTTCAATTGCTTATTATCTGATTATGAACTAATTTATAAAAACACTTATCTACTTATTTTTAATCTAATTATAATTTTAAAAATCACTTATACTAAAATCACCAATTTTGAAAAACACTCCCTTAACTTTGGTAGAAATATGGATTTTGTAGATTGTTTATGAAATGTGCAAAATAGATCAATGTAATGGAAAAGTTAAAATATGGCCCCCAATGTTTAATTAAAGTTAAAGCAACCCCAGGGTTTGTATATGGACTTAATGAATATTGTTTGATAGTTAGAATAAATTAAAATTAAAAGTTCTAATTTGAGAGAGAGAGAGAGTCAATTCACTAAAAAAATTATACTAGTACAAAATAGTTAAAAAAAACGCGTATATTTTAGGGGAAAAAAACGCATCTATTAAATTTTAAAAAAAAGAAAATAAATAAATTAAACTGCAAGCATTAAATTTAAAAAGAAATTAGATCGCTTGTGATAAAATTTAAGACCTGATTTAGGTTGAAATTTGATAAAAAATTTAACAAAAATTTATTAGCCATTATTATTAGAATATAAAATTAGTATGTTATTTTTCTTTTATTTTTAATAACACATAACAGATCACTTAGTAACATGAGAACAAACATAAAGTTTTAATATATTAAAGTTATAAAATAATAAATAGAGAGATACAAATCAACTTATCATAATAACTCATTAAGTTGTTAATTTAAATATAGTATGTTTGAATTTTATTAATATTTGTAACTTTCTATCACATATATAAAAACATTAATGAAATATTGGGATCGTCGAAAATACCCCTCCTATTTCTAACTTTTGAAAGTAATTTGCGTCTTTATAAAATTACACTGTTAGTAGTAATAATGTATTCTAATTAAGAGTTAATATTAACATTGTATTTTAATTAAATTAATTAATAAAAAATAAAAATCTATTAATATACTATTATATTCGAATTAGGAAATCTAAGCAAAATAATATTAATAGTAGTATATTCTAATTAGAAATTTGAATTCTTTCTTTAAAAAAAATTAATTCTAATATTATAAAATCAAAGCAAAACTAATATGGTGCGTGCAAAGCCATTTAAAACCTATCTTGGTGTAGAATAAATACTAAACTTTGCTAATTATGATCCAAGATTTAAATACTAAACTTTGCTAATTATGATCCAAGATTTTTCACGATTTATATGTGTATGCAATATTATTGAATATAAGCCGTTACATATTTTTACATGCAATTTTTATGCTATATGATGATTAGCATTGCTAACGTGACTAATTATTCAAATTAATTTACTACAATTGTCTATCTCTAGACCTAAAATATTGTTAGGCGGCTACTATAATAATATATATTGTTAATCTAACTCAAACTCAAACTCAAACTCAAGACGACCCAATGTCCATTTGGGATTGCTTAATCTGCTAACAAATTAGTTGGATACGAATATAATTAGTCTTAATCCAACTTTTAAATTTATTATTAACACTTATGAAATCATATATCAGAAAAAGTACTTATATATTACAAGTATTTGTGTGCTGAGTTGCAAAAGTCACAATAATTGAAGGAGCAAAACCCATCGTTCTATGATCTAATTATATTTTATTAATAGAGTATTCTCCATATTTATTTAACGAATTATATCATTTGGGATTTATGGCTGCCTCTCTAAGCAATGATTTCTCCATAGCTCAAACATGAGCCTTGATTTTATTAGTAGTGCAATGTACCTTGCCATGAATCTAACGATTATTGCTTTTAAAAAATTTATTTTTATTAATATATTATTTATAGTTTTTAGTTTTTTTATTAAGTATAAAGAGATTTAGAGATTTTCACAACGATAAGCAAAAATTTTCACAAATTTGTGATACTTTCACGGATTGTGCTTTAATTATGAGTTACAATTTTAATTATGAGTTCTTTTAATTAGATTAGAATTTGTATCCTAATTAAATTTAGTATTGTAATCTATTATTATAATTAACTAGTATTTTACCCGAGAAAAACATTTATTGTTAGTGTAGTAGTGATAATGACGATAAGTTTAGTTATCATTTAGTAATATAATATTAGAGTGCAATTTGTAATAAAATACTAAAAACTTATAATATTATAATTATTAATGTATAATCTAAGATTGAAACGGATTTATGTTAATAGTTTCCAATTTTATGTTAATAATCAATGTAATTATTTAATTTGGACAGGATTAATCATACTTTTTAAGTCAAAACAAACAAAATCCATATTATTACTATATATGGGCTATTTTTGTGTAATATTATGAGCGACCTTTGTGTTATATTATATATAAAATGGATAGATAAATAATTAAAAGAAAAATACATAGATCTAAACAATACTTTAAATCTATTCCTTAAAAAATGAAGATAATAAATAAACAAGAAAATGAACTATATAAATATTTTTTGGAAAATGGTCTAAACAATCAAACCAAAATTAGAGCAATTGTATACCACCAAATAACTATCAATTTGTCTTCTCTTTTTTAACCAACACCCTTGCTCTTGTCGTTTGAATGTTTGCTCTTGTCGTTTGAATGTTGGGTGTTCGAGTCTTCATCATCATTGTTCTGATTGATAAAAGAATTCTCATCATTGGATAGCTTCTTTTAAGTTATTTTTATTGGAGAATTAACTTATTTCTCTAAAATAGAATCTTCTACAACAAAACAACACATTAATATATTTGTGCTGTTTTGCATCAAAATTATTATGTTAATATAAATTTTGAATGTACATTGTATATAAACAGATATGACCTACAATTCATGACTTACAATCACATGTTGTGTTCTACTAAACTCTTATCTTATATTTTCAAAAGATAATTGTATTAGTTTCTCGAATATGAATATTTAAAACATAATAAAACTTACTTTCACGTATTATGAATTGAATACTTACAGCGATATCATCTTTTTAGATGAGATAATCATACTTGTCAAGGAATTTAGAATCAATAGTTAAATGTTTCACTTAACATGGTTCCTCTTTATTATTTATGTTTTCATCCTTAACCAATATTTTAAATAGTGTTTTGTATAACTCAAATTCCAGCATATTTCAAAGCAGTGAGAATTTTACTAATTTAAACATTATTTTGAACAAATTATATTTGTTATCTTATTAGTTGACTTTTCAACTATTTGCATCCGTTCCTTATTTGTAGGAGAAGATTCATATATTTCATTCCATCTATAACAGATAAATGAAGTTTATACCTATTAAAAATAAATAAAACCAAGCAAAAATGAAATATATTTTTAAGAGTAAACTTTGTTTACTTCAAAATGTTTGTGAAATAGGAGATGCGTGTATTGGTTTTTGAAAAAACAAAGTTTAGCAATAAACACATGATTAAACATTCGAAGCCATAATCAAACTCAAAGAAGAAAGAAGAATTTTGTGTATGTTGCAAATTATACCTAACAATTGGGCGTGCATTTATCTTGCAACTGCCACACCATGCATTTATTTTCGAGACCATTTCAACATTTCTCTTACATTTTTTGCATCTAAAATATGACCAACCCTGATCTAGAATATCATCAACTTTTGCAATAATTCAAAACATATTTACCCCTTTTAATTATTTGCATCACCGTAATTTAAACAGTTGCGTCAAATAAAAATCTTAACAGAATCTATCATTTACGTGTACCAACAAATTACAAATCTTAAAAATTTAATCATTCATATAGTTTTAATTTAATCTCTATAGTGTTTGTATATATAATATTCTTAGCAAGTAAATAATCTTTTATTTATGTCGCTAACATTTATTTATTAAATCGATGTTATAGAATTAAATCATAAAAATGTGTTATGATTGTAATGACAATATGCATAATGTATGATTTCGGTTAGAGATATCACCTGAATGCATTGAGATTTAAATCTCTATGTTTAGGTTGAAGAAAAATAAAAGAGGGAAATTAAAAAAAAAAAAAGCAAAAAACATATTTTACATTCGGAGGATTTGGTGAGTATGTGAAGCATTTGATGAAGACAAACAAACAAACTAAAATAATAATAAATAAATAGAAAAGGGTGATCGTGTATCTCGTGCTTCAATTAAAATGAATTCAGAAGGGACCCATTGACTAATCAAAATAAAGTCATGTGAGAATTAGTGATATAAAATAAAAACAAAAGCATTTAAGAGATACAACTTGTTGATGTAAACCTTTATTTGTCTCCACTTGTTATCCTTATTATTATGTTGGTGTCCTATTGGAATAACAACTTTTATTAATATACGTACTTTTTTTTTATTATTACTATAATAATGATTATCATCATCAAAGTGCCTTACAACTAACATTTAGGTTTGTGCCTATTTTTTATTTTATAAATCGTAATTTGAGTTAATGATTTGTTGAAATCAACAAAAGTCGTATGTGTCCCTTTCACCATCAATATTCAATTTTCCAACTATTGTTTGTTAATTGCGTTTAGGACCCAAACTTTTGCTAAGCTACGACAGTTTGTTGGCAACGTCTTGATCTATTCTTGATGAAACCATATACATCCAAAATACACATACAACTGAAGATTGAGTTTATTTTCATCACTCAAACACCAACGTATACAGCAATTCATAGACAATGCTCGGAACATCAGCTGCCAAATTTATTAGCTTAGCCACAAGCAAGTTGTCCACATATATATGCTTATTGGTATTCAGCTCCCTTGCCACTAGAAGTGTGCATTTGGTTAACTGAATCTCTTAAAGTACTAACCGATATTGAAATCGAAGTTTTTTCGATTAACCGAATACCAAAATCGATATTTTCGATTAATCGAAAAACCGATTCTAAAACCGAAAATATTTAAACCTGTTTTCAATAAGTAGACTGAGAGTAAGAAAAGTAAAAAGATATGAGAAGAGAAAGAGAAAATTGAGAAAGGAGAGAGCAGGCTGCAATAATTGGTAACAAACAAAGAAGCAAAAAGAAAGAAAAAGGAAGAAAAAAGGATCATTTCAAAACGACACCCATGTTTAAATTGAAATTCCGGTTTTTCGGTTAACTAAAAGTTTCAGAAGTTTAATCAAAAACCAAACTGATTTTTTCAGTTAATTGAACCGAAAAACAAAAACACCTCAAAAATTCGGTTAGCCGAACCGAAACTTTTTCGGTTGCCACATTATAAGGCCCAGAGCACCAAACACGAACCAAGATTATAGGAAAAGCCTCATAATTAACCACTAATCATTAGCAACTCAGCAGCTGCGGCTTGACCAGACCCTTTGACAAAAAATAAAATATTTGATGATACGCCTGATTTTGTAAAATAGGTTGTTTAACACTAATAGTTGCAATTGATGTACTACAAAATCAGTTGTCGCTTGAGTAAAAATAATTAGTGTAGTACCTTTGTTTAAATTATAATTTAAAATATTTTATTAAAGTTATGTATGTAGAATATCTGGGATTTTGTTAACTTTTTTATATTCTTTATACTCCAAAAAAAGCTATGAACCCAACCGAAAATGTTTAAACCTATTTTCAATTTGAAGACCGATTTTAAAGATATGAGATTCTGAAAATTGTTCTATTCTCGTATTTTATTTTATTTTTATAGTATATCCCATGTAAAAATAGATATTTTAATTTATATTAATTAGATTTTTAATATTTTTACATAATATAATAAGTTAGTATATATAAAAATTCATAATTTAAAGAATTGAACGGTTAAAATTCAAATAATATTTTTTGATTAAATTTTACCACATCAAAACCTCACACCAAATGTTAAATTTATCTAAATTACAATATACTAAAAATAAAATTCAAATGTTTGTCTTTAATTTTTGAGTTATTCAAAGTATTGTGCTTGAATTGAATATTAAGTCTATGTGATTGGAAAAAAAGTATATTTAATGATAAATAAGAATCTTGTTTTCTTTATTTAGCTATTAATATATTAAAAAGAGAAGTAATCATAGCCAGCACAAAATGAGAGAATATATATATATATATAAAAAAACTGTATAATTTATTATTATTATCCTATTTCACATTTTTATTTTATTTTTTTAGATGAATTTTTAATTTAAAAATGGAATAAAAATTATAAAAGAATATTTTATTTCTTTTAGCATTGAAATTTATTTAAGATAAAAGTATTATTAAGCTGTAAAACAGCATCAAATGAAAGAGGAAAAAAGTTAAAAATAGAAAATAATTAATTAGTTTGGTAAAACTCGAGGGACTAGATAATAATTTTCCCAAACCTTTATTTGGTTGGATTTTGAGTTGAGTTATATTGGATAAGTTTGCTAGGCCTTTTAAATACATATTTCTGGGACGACTCCTTAGAAAGCTAAAGCCCATCTATCCAAGAACTTAAACTGGTGAACTAATAGGTTTTTTTTTTTTTTTGGATTAATTGAAAAGATCTGTTATGCCATTGAATTAATTTTGAAATTTGCAAGCAGGAACAAACTTTGGAGCAAAAGTAGATTGATGGTTTTTCAATTTTTCAAAATTGAAATGGAAGTTTTATATGTTAGAACTATGAAATGAATTGTATTGTAAATAGTTCATAAACAATATTGTAAACAAACTATAAACTATTTATATACAAAACGGATATGATCTTTTAAACATTGAAAAATTAAAATGACCATTTAAAAAATTAAAAATAAAACTAGGCTAAAAGTTATTTTCAAATATAAAAAACCAGAAACATTTCTTATATTAATATTATCTCTAAATCAAATAATAAGTGTGAACGTAAATAAAAAAAAATTTGTTAAACATCACATGATTTTACATTTCTTATATTAATATTTTCAGCTTCTGCTTCCATTAAGAAAAAGAAAAGGAGTAGCCAAAGAGCGTATGGACGGCGGGTAAGGATTTACTTTTTGGTATTGGATTAGAGTTAGGAAAAGAAATTTAGATAGAGAAATGATAAACTGATGGTCAGACGCAGGAGAGAAGAAAAATAAACTTTTGGTTGACATCGACGGCTATGAAGCCGTCGGTTACTGGTGGTGAAAGGGTTAACATTTTGTTGGGTTGAGTTACGGTGTTTGTGTGGAATGAGAAGGGAAGAAGAAAGGTGTCTGTGGGCGATGAGAAAGAGAGACGAAAGGGAAGGAACGGGAGGCGTGAAACAGATGGGAGCTGTTAGGTTTTTCAAACGTTTTATACTCGAAGTTAGCTCTCGTGCCTTAAACGAGCTATTTGGGAGCAACGTAAATGAGTTATTCGCGAGTCTATTTAACAAACTGTTCACGAGCCGGTTCACAAGCGTAATTAAAATTCCGGCTCAATCTCAACTCGTTTATTATTAATCTGATTTTTTATCAAGCGAATACTGAGTGACTTGACTTATTCGTAGCTCTACATACAAATAATGGATATGAATGCATAAGATTCCCAAGAACTTTGTGGGAGAGTCTAACTCAACGGGTTTTTTTTTTTTTTTTATTCTGATTTCTTACACATGCGTTCTGATTTTTTATGCAATAAAAAATTTGAATTTTTTTTTAGGAATAAAATTATTTCAACTTGACTGCACAAAATAATAAACAAGGCGAACATGGTACCTAGTCAATAGAATTGACCATTAATTAACTTCCTCGAACCAATTACAAAGCTAACCACGTTGCTTTTTAAACGAGCTTAGTCTAATATAATAAAGAAAGAGAAAAGGCCGGAAGGTGAAGGTGACTCCGCACCAAAGCCATAGAACCTTAAGGATGCTTTCCTTCTTCTTGTTGGTTCTTATGGCACAAGCCACTCGCTCGATCACGTCTCAACCACTACCCCCTAACATATTTATTCTCGCCGGACAAAGCAATATGGCCGGCCGAGGAGGCGTCGTCAACGATACAAAAACCGGGAAGTCCACCTGGGACGGCATAGTTCCTCCTCAATGCCAACCCAATCCATCGATCTTCCGATTAAGCGGCAGGTTGAACTGGGTGCCAGCCCACGAACCCCTCCACCGTGACATTGACTATAACAAGATTAATGGGGTTGGACCAGGAATGGCATTTGCTAATGCAGTATTAACAAAGGACCCAACCATTGGAATGGTGGGTCTGGTTCCGTGTGCGATTGGAGGGACAAGTATAAGTCAGTGGACGAAGGGAGGTTTTCTTTATGATCAGTTGGTGCAGCGAACTCAGGTAGCCTTGAGAGGCGGCGGAGTTCTTCGAGCGATGCTATGGTATCAAGGAGAGAGTGATACAATAAATGGAGAGGATGCTGATTTTTATCAATCCAGATTAGAGAAATTTTTTACGGAAATCCGTTCTGATCTGCAGAATCCGTTGCTACCGATAATTCAGGTACGGGATTAAGGTTTCATTAATTGCCTGAACTTTGTATTTTTGTGTATTGTTGTGCAAATGCAAATTATTAGAATTAATCCTTAAATTGGTAAGTAGGTGGCTCTGGCGTCAGGGGAAGGACCGTTAATTGATACAATAAGAAAGGCACAATTGGGCACTAAACTTCCAAAGGTGAAATGCGTCGACGCCAAGGGACTGCCGCTGGAGCCAGATGGGCTGCACCTAACCACACCGGCCCAGGTTCAACTCGGCCAGATGTTGGCTCGAGCATTCCTTCACTCCCCGTCTACCTCAATCCGCACCAGTAGTAACAGTAATTTTTCTACAAGACTTCCCACTTCCTTTTATAACTTTTTGATAGGCCTAATATTAATATCTATTTCCAATTTTACCATATAACTCTAACATATATGTATGCATTATAATAATCCAACAATTACCGAGCCTTTTGTTCGGTAATATGTATTTAGTTATGTTTGGTACTTGGAAAATAGAATATGTATTTGGAAAGGAGAATGGATTCTTTTAAAAATTTTGTTTTTTCAGATGTACGTAAAAATCATAAGTCATCTCAAATTTAGTTTACGTATGCATAATTAAGGCTAAATTTTGGAAAAACAAAAAATTGAAGCTCCATTATACTTGATTAAACACTAGTATGCATAGTATTTGTCTTTCGACTTTAATGTAGATATATAGATTTTATTTGTGCAGTATTGTGCGATTGTGGAATTTATGCAGTTGTTTGGTAATAGTGAGATGATTTTATAAAATGAAAATTTTAAATGATCAATAAGTACATATTAATAGTGAAATCTTTTGCTTCACTTCATATAGGATACATTTTTTCTTGATCACCCAGGTGCCAGACATCCTTTGAAGTCCACATATAATTTTTCCTTACATGTATAGCTACTAAATTTGAATAAATACATATGATAAGCCATTAAGATATGCTTTTGTGTTTGTAAGATGAATTTTACTCCAAATATAAGTAATTTGAAAAGTTTTCATGTCTCATCCCAGATTCCTAAACACCTCACTATATACAACCATCAGTATCAGATGCTAAGATTTTTAACATCCTGCTACCTATGACCTTCAAGACTGTGACCGTAAAAGTGTTGGGGTAATTCTACATTACTTTAAAAGGCATATAAGGAGGAGGATAAGTTTAATAAGGTGTTTAAAGTCATTATATTTATAAGGTGATCGCAACTTACTATACTCTCAAATTAATAATAATGAATTTGACAGTTTAAATTCTCTAGTAACGTAAAGTTGTACATGAGTAAACACAACTCTCCCATTCATTCTCTGTCTTCCCCTCTAAATCTCTCTAAGATAATTCAATTCGAGAAAAGTCATCCTTAGTCACTTTTATCTAACGTCACGGTGAAAGACAACGTGACCAACAATTACCTTTGGAGGAATAGTTCAAAGCACCACCATTGGAAGTTGTTGTCTCAGAATCTCGATTATCCATAAGCCAATTCTTTCTACTTGTGTTTAAGGCTCCCTGGTACTTTGTCAATGAAGAAGAAGACAATGTTCAACTCCTTATAATAAGAGTTTTCTTTTGTTATGAAATTTGTTCCATTTCATTGTTTTTGGTGGACAGGAAAAAGATACTCAAATATAAATATTTAGATTCCAACGAACTGGTATTTGAACTATGTGAAACGAAATGCATATTTGGAATGAGCATTTCAAAGGTGTAGTGTTCCAACTACTAGCTATCCTAAAAAAGTACCTGCTTACTTTTTTTAAAAAAAATTTTTTTTATTGGTTTGATGTATTATATATTTGTATATGTTTTTTTTCTCTAAAATAAAATAAAATTTTGAAAGAGTTAATATTATGGATAATCAATGAAAGAAGGAAACTTCTTTGCTTGGATGGATTAAGCTACTAAATATGACTATATGAGTAGAAATCAAATGTGCAATACCAACTTTTTCTCTAATAACAAATCAAAATTGGTTATTATGTAACACTATTTGTAATCATATTTAAAACGGTATCTGCATCTTGTGATTTTACATTTGGGAATAGAAAACTTTTAATCTTAATATACTTATAGGTTGATTATATTTATATTTATGTGTGTGTTGCGTATGTTTTTGTCCATAGAGTTGATTTTCGTAGGTTGCTCAGCAAAAGTAAGAATTTGCACAATCAAACTAATAACTTAACTACTAAATTGTGATTTGCTTCGAGAGAACATTTTACATTTTTTAATATAAAATAAATACCACTATTATTTCAATATAAAAAATAGCACTATTGTAGAGTCCTTTTGAGTAATGCGCCATAGATCGGACCAAACCCCTATAACAGAGTGTTCAACCCATGGGACATTAGCCACGATCGCCGATGTTTACATCCATGTCAACAGCGATGAAAATACTACAAAAGATGGTTAGGTTCTCATATATGCATGTCGCCCCGACCCGATCTAAGGGCTATATAAACCCCTATAGCACCACCACACATAACACTAAGGACACTTTGTAATACTCGAATACTGAATTTCAATACAACAACTATTATTCTCGTTTTAATTTATAGTTAATTACAGTTTCTCTTAGGAAAAATGTTATTTTATTAATTGCATGTACAATAAGCTGTTACAAGGTCGGAGATGTAAAGGTAAAGGCCACCATCAAAAGATGTAACGCCAGTATTTTAGAGATGTGCAACTTATATATATGGAAAAAGAAAAAAGTTTGGCTGTTGTACTCAAAACAAAAATATAACCCTCTTTTCCCTTTTAAGTACATCACTCTACAATTCATCAGACTCAATAAAATTAGCTACTTTCTTCTGTGGGTATCGCCATTTTCGATTCTACAATAAAAAAAGAAATCCATCATCCATGTGGAAATCCAAGCTACTCGTTTTTGTATATGCTTCGCTAATAATAATCCCCAACGGTTCAGCAAACTTTCTTTTCCCCAATGACATCTTTATCCTAGCCGGCCAAAGCAACATGGCCGGCAGAGGCGGAAACAATGGCGGCAAATGGAACGGCTACATCCCGCCGCAGTCCAGGTCTAGCCCATTCATACTCCGGTTAAACGCTGAACAGAGATGGGAAGAGGCGCGTGAGCCACTCCATGCAGACATTGATGTGGGCAAAACTTGTGGGGTTGGTCCAGGTATGGCATTTGCCAATGGGATCAAAGCTAACGAGTCGAGAATTGGGGTGGTGGGTTTGGTTCCTTGCGCCATCGGTGGGACCAAAATCAGAGACTGGGCTCGAGGGACAAGGCTGTATCAGAAGTTGGTTAGTCGTGCAAAAATGTCAGTAACGTCTGGCGGAACCATTAGAGCCCTTTTATGGTATCAAGGAGAAAGCGACACCGTTTTGAAAGCAGATGCTATGGCTTATAAGCATAATATGGAAACTCTTATTGCCAATTTGCGTTCTGATCTTAACATCCCTTCTCTTCCTGTAATCCAGGTAATTACAACAATTTTTTATTCATTTTTCTTTCTTAAATTGAAATTTGAATATCGTAGCTCTAGGATTGAAAGTCATCATGATTAACGGTTCAAAACAAAAAGTGATGCAAAAACAATTGTTTTTCAAATTATACCTGCAGGACAAAATTATTTTGGCTTAAAGTGCATATGCTAGAGTAATTTTGAAGGAAAAACAAAGAAAAAGTTGCCAAATGGCAACGTGGATAACAACATTATATGTTGACTATGGCTGCTCTTTGTACTAAGTCTATAAATATATAGATTAGATTCTCATGAATTGATCCTCACCACTATTTAATTATGCAATTTGTAGTTTCTAAAAGAATAAATCAATTGCAATAAGTAACTAAATGAGTCGAGACGCGAATTAATATTTTGGACATTTTTTTTTATATAATCGACCGATTTAATTCATTAAATCAATTTGGTTTAAGGTAAGATATGATCATTAAAGACGATAGAAGAATGATTAATTTAATGCATGGTGTTGTGTAATGTGTATAGGTAGCTATTGGTTCAGGAGAAGGGAAGTTCGTAGAAATAGTGAGAAGAGGACAGCAAAGAATTAGAATGGGAAATGTGATTTGCATAGATGCAAAAGGACTGGCTCTGAAAACAGATCACCTCCACCTTACTACTACGGCACAGGTTCACCTTGGTCTCAACTTTGCTCATGCCTATCTTTCTTCTTTTTCACATTTACTTTAATTTTTCAGAAATGGAATACAATTATTTTATTGATTGCCATTTTCACTTAATGTAGAAAAGTTAAAAAGCCAAATCGTAAAATAGCAATTTAGCATGTTCGTCATTTTCCAGTTATATATTCCGACAACAAAAAGCTGCCCGGTCGTAATTATTGTAAGATAAATGAAAATTTTGATTACTGATGACATGTTGCTGCCATCGCACGCGTCTAATTATCATGGATCTTTATAAATTAAAATAAACACCATACTTGATTATCTATTTTCCCCAAAGCTTTTTTCTTTTTGGTTTTGAAAAAGAAAAATAATAATAATAAACCCAAGTACTATTCCGTCCATCTACAGCAAGAGAATATAAGCCAAATTTATTTATTTTTAATCAGTTAGTGGATCCCTTGTACTTAATTCTAAAATTAAATGATATATCAGCTAATTTAAAAAATAAAAATAAAAATAAAAATTGAGAGATTCTCGAATTAAAAGAATTGAAATGTAGGCGTCTTTTTTTAATTTTCTTTCAATTGTTACAAAGAGGAGGAAATATTATTGAGTTCTAAACCAAGATTTTTAAACTTTAGGACATCATATTTTTGCGTTTATAACAATAGTTCACCTCAATTCTCGTGTATCCATATGATTTGTAAATAGACATTCTATATACAAATTTTATATGTTTCTTCAAATGATAATGACAAATTTCATTGATTGAAAAAGAGATTACATGAAGTGAACATATTTGTATTAGATATTTAAATCATAAAAATTCTATACAAAAAATCTACCACATATGATTAAGAATCCAGCAGAGTTGATGGAGCACAGATCACTCCCTCTCCGAACACTCCACTCGATATCAACACCCGATTGGTCTTATGACGAGTTCCATTGGAAAATCTTTAAGATCTATGCTAGATTTGCTCTTTCCCAACCAATAAACTAGCTCAATTAATAACAAAAATACAAATCTTGAGTATATCTTGAGTATTTGGAGTTAGGTCACAACCAAAAATAAGGAAGAAACTCCCTAAACGACTCTAATGATAAATAAGAATACTAGGAAAAAAAAAACAAATAAAAATTAAGAAAAAACTAAAAAGTTGAAACAGATGTGGCTGCTGTCGATGATGTGGCCATCACCGATGAACCATCAGTCGCAGCCACAAACCCTAACCCTAAAAAGAGCATTTTCTAGAGAAAACGGAGAGAAAAGAGAATCGTCAACTTTTATTTGTTATGACTCTTGTTTCACAATATCTCTATTAATTGTTAATTGTGAACCCAAATAAAGAGAATAAATGAGAACTGAAAATTAAAGCATTGGGAAAACATTTTTCCAATTTAACATCTACGATTCTGCATCCACTATATCAAATATTCACATGTTACATTTTATATCAAAACCACTTTTCCCCTTTCAGGAACTCTAGAGAGTCTTAGTTAAAACTCGAGTTTTTTTTTATTTATTTAATGTTTTGCAGCATGAATCACATCTTGCATAAACTTCGTTTATTTATTTTCTGTTTAAATTTTTCTTTTCAATCAATTGAATTGTCTGTACTTTGTATTAATAGCAATCTCAATAAATCGCAGTTTATAGATTGAATTTTGTATTATAAATTTCATATAAAATAATTTGAACAGTTGATTATTCTATGTGAAATTTATAATATAAAGTGCTGATAACATGCAAATCCAACTTGTCTTTGTTATTATATTTGTGTTGATTATGGGTTATTTGTGCTTAAAAATGTAGTTTTACTTGATTATTTACTTTTGTGCTAGGAGAAGTTGGATTTGGCGTGAATAGAGCGAAAATGAGCATAATTAAAGCGTTTTGAAGAAAAATTGAAACTGCTGAATTTTTCGGAATGCAAACTACAATGCAGTCCGATCTTTAGCCGTGAGCGAGACTAAGCGGAAAACGAGAGAAGCAAACTGTTTTAAAAGGGTGGCTGGCCCGAAACGTCTCGAAAATTATTTTTGCTCGTTTTAAAGCCTAAAAAACCAATCTATCATCAGTTTTAGTAAGTTCTCTTATTATATCCGTTGACCCTATTTTTTGGGATGTATTTCATCCAATTTCAGGGTTTTCTATAAATACTTTTTGTCATCACAACTAGGGTTACGAGATTGACAATATTGAACAACTGAATTCATAAGTTTTTCATCTTTTTTATCATGTTTTCTGTCGTAACCATACGTGGCTATTTAAGTTCAATCGAACCGAACTTCACGCCGCGGTATGCTTTGACTGAATTCGTTTCTCAACATTTCAGTTTATTATTCTTTTCCTTCCCATATTTTGATATGATGTCAAGTTATTAGATGCTTGATATGCAACTTGTAAATTGATTTCTACTTTGTAAGTCATTTTTCTGCAATTTTTGTAGATTATTTTCTGTACTGAGGACATGATCCCACGGTCACTTTGGGACGCAATGCATACCACTTAACCAAATTTGGAAAAAGTGCAGGTTATATGTATATTAAGCTTTTTATTCACCATATTTATATGTTTATTTATCTGCATCTAGTAGACATTTCATTACCACTTTACCAAAAATAATCTCAACTCTCTTGTTTTTCCTAGTGACGAGCAATTTTCGTTCCAAATCTTTACCTACTGTCGTCTCAAATTTTTCCTTAGTTAATTTATCTGCACATTCATTTCATGGTTTCTGTTGTTCCGGTTAAAGAATGGAACAGTTTTTTCAACTTTTTGTTTTGGTATTCTCCTCCAGATAGCCAAGTCATTGCCAAGAATTTGCTTCTTATCAGGCCTCGGCGGGGAGGAGACAATGATTTTCATAAATGCTTTTCCAGAAACTGGTATTTTGATGTCTTCTTCTCACCTTGGTGCTAGCACTGCAGAGGCGCAGGCGCGCTAGACAACCTACATGACCTCAAGGCATGCTTTGCTAACTTCCTATGTTGCTTGATGGTGCTCACTTTTTATCATGAAGGGGTAACCATTGAAGTAGCAAAAGCTGTTCTCGGGGCTTTGAAAGGGGAGGTTGCATCTACTACAGTGAATGCACCAATGGTTCCTTCACAGGTATTATTTCTGCAATCTTTTCCACTCCACTTCACAAAAACGTTAGTTTTCAATTTTCAGGTGTGGAATATTATGTAGAGAATCTTCATCTCTCTGTTGCCAACATAGAATCTAGATTTGGCAGTGCAATTTCAGAGTCAGGTGAGATTAAAGTGGAAGGAAGAGTTAAAGATGGGAATCCCCATCTGACCAAGATAGGATCATCTGGTGTTGATGTTAGCTTGGAAGGCAGCATCATACTGTGCAAGCAAGTTGATCAACCAAGTATAATTGGTAAAGTTGGCAGCATCCTCCGCGAGGAGAATGTAAATGTAAGTTTCATGAGTGTTGGACGAACTGCTCCACGAAAACAAGCAATTATGAATATTGGAGTAGACGAGGAACCCAGTAAAAATGCATTAAAGAGAATAGGTGAAATACCATCTATTGAAGAATGTGTGTTCCTCAAGTTGTAGTCTTCCAATTCCTGAAGTAATTTAATGACATTTTTGTTTTAACTGAAAAACTAAGATGTTTCTTGTCGTAATATATTTTACTTATATATTTCGTTTTGTTCACGTAGCTGTTACTGTCAGCATCAGTTTTTTGGGTACAAAAAACTGCTCTGCTTTGGCAGTTTTGAAGAGGAAAAATGGTTACGTGTCCTGCTGCCTGAGACACTGAGCCGTAAGCAAACCTGGAGCAGCCACCACATACTATACGTGTCCTTGGCTTGTGATTCCTGTTAACAGCAAAACTTGAACAAGATAATGTTCGTTAAGGATTTGACCTTTTATATAAGTCCTGAAAAAGTGTTGTTAGTCGATAGCTTTTGAGTTTTCCATTTTTGGAACTACTACAGCAATATGAACACCAAGGTAATGAACTACTAGGAATTCAGATTATATATTCTTTCTTTAATTTTTGTGGTTTAATTCGATGCTTGTCATTGTTTTGGCAGGGAACTGAAAGAGTGAATCAAGAAGGCGCAGTAGAAAAGAAGGTGGACACGGTGGATTATCGATCACAGGCAGGACAAGAGGAACCCAGTAAAGAGAAGGTTGGGGTGGTTCATCTTACTCGTCAGAACAAGGATTCCGGCAGCGGAGATGGCATCTTTGCCAGAACAACTGCTGCAGTGACAAATACCTTCAAATCTGCTAAGGAAGCTATTGTAGGCAAACAGAAGGACAAGGACAAGGATAGCACTACCACCAGTTAATTAATTCAAAAAGCAGCAGAAATTAGGAGTATGTTTCTTTTGTAAGTGAAATATTTGGCACCAAAATAAAACACTAAATAAACTAAGTTAAGTACTTGTTAAGGTTGATTTGTAGTTTGTGATTTGTTATGTGGTCTCTTACTTTTAAAACGCACCAGCAGAATGAAATCAATACAATTATATTTCTTATAAAAATGATTAAAATTAAGATATTTACAAATGGGGAATTGAAGTTTGGACAGAATTTTCTTCTAATTTTTATTTTGCTAAGATCAGAGCACAGAGAGAGAGAGAGAGGCACCTAATTAACAAGCTTCGTGATAGGACACATCACCAAAGCGTGGAAAGAAAATAGAAATAAAAAGCCTAATTCCAAATGCCAACCTCCATGAAACCTTCTTCGGTGGCACATCCTCTAAACATACCATTAGTGTTAAACCTACAAGCCACCTCCCCATTACTCGAAACTGCTATTAATCCTGCTTTTCCTTCATCTAATCTTTCATTTATAACAAAATCCACTGCCTCTTGCAATCCTAGCCCCTTGTACTCCATCACCGCCGCCACATCACGCGCTAGTGTCGATCGGATGATGGCCTCGCCTTCTCCTGTGCATGAAATTGCACAGAGGTTACACGCGTATGTCCCAGACCCGATCAATGGTGAGTCACCAATACGACCGGTCATTTTGTTCATTAATCCTCCTGTTGATGTGGCTGCAGCGCACCTGCCTTCGCTGTCAACCACCACACAACCTACTGTCTCCGGCGCATATACGCTGATCGGGAGACCGTTCATTTGCAATGGGTTGTCCATGGCCGCACCTGCTCCTGCGCTGCATGTCTCCAATGGGATTCTATAGTCAAACTGGAATATTGGCCAAGTAATCCATCAATCAATTAATTTTTTGGTCCAAAAAGTCTTTAATTTTGTTGTATTTAATCAGCAAAAGGTTGAGGTTGTAATTACCAAGATGGAGTTTGCTTCCTTTGCCAACTTCAGCATACCCACGTTTTCCTCGGTGATGAAGTAATCATTTTGTACCAACTCCACACCCTGTTTAAAATTGTTTTTACAATAAAATTTGTAAATTACCACTTGATAAATTAATTAATATCTTGTTAAAGTTTTCTACATACTATGACTACTTTTTTAACTAAATAATGTTATGGCTTAATCAATGTTCTATTAAATTAATTAATTTAATGGGAGCCCGTAAACAAACACATGGGGCAGCCATTGAAATCGGAGACCATCCACAATGATTGAAAATCATTAAGAAATCGAAGAGTGGTCAGGAAATGTGAATCTATTTTGACAAGTGACTGTGTGTGAAGTTACTGGACGAAGAAGGACGGACGAGTTAAACCTGTCGTCTGGCAAATTCTTCTGCGCCAGAGAAGGCAAGATACGAATGGGGAGATTTGTCCATTACTAAGCGAGCAAGAGAGATTGGGTTTTTCACGCTGGTTAAACCTGATACCGCGCCACATCTTCTCTTTGGCCCATCCATAATACTGGCTTCCATCTCCACCGTCCCGTTCTCGGTTAGGGCTGATCCACGGCCCGAATTAAACAGAGGATCGCTTTCTAGCTCTCTCACCTGTAATTTTAGACACAAACTAATAAGATTTCACGGGAAAAAAGCAAAAAAGAATTGCTTCTCGTGCTTATTGTGACAACCTATCACGGGTAATTTTGTGAAAATCAGGAAATAAATTCATCTAAGCTATGAAAAGTCAAAACTCAAGAAAAGCAGAGCAAAAAACAGAGGTCATTATCAGAAAACACTTTATCGGCGACGAATGACAAAAAGAAACACAAAACTTTCTTCCACGTCTGTTTGTTCGAACGAAAATGTTAGAAGAAAGGAAATATAGAAAAGAGGTTTCTGTTAATAGAAGTAAAAAAAAAAAAAAATTAACTTTATGTGCATAAGGCTTAAGAGCGTATTAGGAACATACGACGAGTTCAACGACATCGATGGCAGGAAGGTTAGAGCGAAGAGCAGAGATACCAAGATCAAGGCAGCGGGCAAGGAGTTGTTTGGCCTCTTGCTGGCGCTGTTGTGGGAGATTAGGATCCACACCAGCGCCGCCATGAACCGCTATTGCCCACTTACCCATTTCTCTCTTTAAATTTATATTTCTCTTGCTCTTGCTCTTTCTCTTTTAATTTGTCTTTAGCTTTGGTGAATGTGTATGTGTGTTTTGTTTCTCTCTGCATTCAAATGAGAATCGGATGGCACCTTTTTATAGACCTTTTCCGGATTCAATATGTCCATGAGTTGGATTCTAATAATAATAATAATTATTTTCTTTTTAGAAAAGTAAATAAAAAAGGGCAAGAAATTCGGTTTTGGGTCGTCAGTGACGGACGTCTCTGTGCAGCCACTTGTTGCGGGACTATGTTCTGGGCATGCCTGTCCGTTGGAGACCAGTTTTCAACTGCGTTGTTTTCGTGTTTGAGGAATTACGGTCTTACCCGCTCTGTTTTTACTCCGACAAAATTCACATTTTCCTGATCTTCGCAAATAATATTCTAGCATGTGATTGGAGAATCAATCTTAATTAAAATTTTGACCCCTTCAAATAAAAAGACCAATTTCTTCTTTTAAAATATGCAAAAAATTTAGATTTTCTTGAAAGAACAACAATGGACCTCCCTTCCACTTCTAGGGAACTTCAACATCTCATATACGTGAAAAGATCGGAAAAAATGGCGGCGGTTGGGTTGAGTTTATTTTATTAAGAACAGGACAGTGTAAGCATACGTAGGTCAAATGGTTTGGGACAGAAAAAATGTGTAAGCATATGCATTCTGCAAAAATTAGTAGCACTTGCACTTCATATATATTAAATTCAAATAGGGTTGCACAGATAATATTGTTTTTGTCAAATTCTGATCAATACTAGGCAAGAAACGGGAAATTGATAAGGATTTGCTTAATTAAGTTCACAATTCATAAACCCTTAATTGGTCTTGTAGTTCGAACCATCTGCTGCTGGGATTCAACATGCTTTATTACTATAATATTGCAACTGCTTAGCTACCCTTTACTTATCTACCTTTTTCTATAGGTGCATAAAGATCTGAATTAGAATTTTAATTTAATTGCGATTTCTATATTTAGTTTTTTCTCTTGCTAGAAATTGCAAGTAGATCACATAAGGGACCTACTGCGGTGGCATTGTCAAAAGAATGACAGCCTCACCTACCATTCAAAATTTTAAAGTATATTATTCATAACCCAAATACCCTAAGCCAAGTGAATGATTAAATATGAAAGTTTGAAGTTTAATTCATATTAATTGGTTTTTTTTTAAAGATTATCTTTTACTATTTAATTCAAAATAAAATTTAATTAATTTTTTTAAACTAAAAATATTTTCTAATCTAGGTAAACGTCTTTAATTTGACGTAGTAACATACAATTTTGATAAAAAAATATGAATAATAGTACAGTAAAAAATTAAGACATTCTTTAAAACTCTATAGAATTTAGTAAAACAAAAAGATTTTCGAAGATTTTTATTATTATTATTATTATTATTATTATTATTATTATTTTGAAATTGGAGCAGAATTCAGGACCATTTAATTATTATTATTATTATTATTTTGAAATGGGAGCAGAATTCAGGACCATTTAATTTTAACGTGCCAACATTACGGTTAGAACTGTTTTCATAGAATAGGTCTCCAAAGTTCAATCCAATAATATCCTATTAATACTTGTCCAGTCTTGGCCTTTGGAAAGGAAATCGCCACAGAAGGTGGTTCCTGGGAAGGGTGATTAATTAGAATAGGAAATTAAAAGTGATAAGAATTGGTGATTGGGTGGATGGGATTGAGATAATGAGTAAGGGAGAGTTGTAGCCATTGGATGTACATTAAACCAACTCATTTATTTCAATAATTATCTTCACATTCAACCAAGTCATTCAAAATAAGCAAATGAAAAGGCAATTTGTATACTAATTTTGACAATTTTTTCTATATCGTCAATTAGGTAATTGTATATTAGATAAGTGCATCAAATCGAATAGACTGGGCAATGGATTTATATATTTTTTGAAAATTGACTTTTATTGATTAATGCTTCAAATTTTATAATCTCATCAAATTGTTTGTACATTATTATGATGGGCTAATTTTTTTTTTTCTCCTGTGAATATAGTAAAGTAATTTTGATATAAAAATTTCATATTTTTTCCTTTTGTTAGAAAATTTATCAAAAAGATACAATTTTTTTATGCACACTTTTTTATTACGTGGATTTATTAGGGTGGGAATTTTATATGTCACGTGTATCAATTTTTTTTTTTTTTAAGAAAGTTAGTATAGTAGTGTCTTTTTCATGAACAAAATAATGATAATAAATTATTTCAAGTGATATTTTTTCTTTCTATTTTTGAGGAAGTTAATTGTTGTGCAGATGTTCTATCATATTCATATCAACATATTACTTACATCGTCTAAACTATATAATGATGTGTGTTGTACAATATGTGGAAAAGTTGAAACTATTTAAACAATCTGCCATGAAAAAAACGTTCTTTTCTAAAAAAAAAAGAAGATAATCACTTCTAAAAAAAAAAGAAGATAATCACTTCTTTAAAATTAAGAAAAAATTTTTGATAGAACTTTTTCAAATCCTAAGCTTCCTTTTTCTTTTTCTCTCCAGTTCTTTCTTATCTAAACTCATATTTTGGACAGTCGTTAGCTTCTCTAACCGACGGTAACTCTTCCCATTGTTTTTTTTTTTTATTTAACAAATAATCCCAAATCTATCGATTTTTTTGATAAATTTCATATTTTTATATTTCGTCTTTATTGTTCTCCTTTTAATATAAATTTTTGTTCTCAATCTTGAGGTGAATGTTAGTTATTCATTCATGATAGTTGGGTCATTTTTCATAAAAGTCTGATTCTCTTTTTGTATAGAAGAGATGATGGTCAAGAGTTCATGTTTGGATTTTTACCGATCATACTTGTTTAAAGACCAAAAAAGAGTCGATTTGTGATTAAGAATACCACCAAGTGAAGAGTCGAATATTTAAATATGAATTTTCATCTTTTAGCAGTGATATTGTTTTTTTATTTTAAATATTTCTATATTTGTAATGAGATGTTTTCATATATGAAATGATAATAACATTCATCTAAAAAAAGAGAAATTTTTGATAAAAAATTTCAATAATTGATAAAAAAGGAAGAGTCATTTTCTTTCAAAAAATTAATTAATTAATATTAAAAAATTGATCATTTCTTATTCTTTTTCTTGTAAATTCACTTTAATACATTCAACTCAATTTAAATATTAATATATGAACAAAATCTAACATCTTATGGGTCAAATATCATTATTGTCTAGTACATGAGAAATGTAAAAATATTTATTGTTATAGCTATTTATAGATTTTATTTTTTTAAAAATGGAGCAGAAAAACAAAGAAAGTACTGGAAAGGGGAAGGAATTAGGGAGAAATAAGAAATTAATTATTTAATAGAAGTAGAGGAAATAAATGGAGTATTATTAGGATCCCATTCCGGAGCATCTTTATGGATCATCCAATCTCACAACTGGTGGCTGTCACATCACATCTTCCCACAAATTGGGTGGAATCTTGCAAGATACTCTTTCTGTTCCCCAAGATTTTGTCGTCAGCTTCCAAAAAAGATTCCTACACGTGTTTCTTTCATCACCACCACCTCCACTTATCTCGCTAGTTGTTTCGGGCCTCCTTTTCCTTTGCTTCTCAAAATTAAAACTCTGTTTTAGAAGACACAATTAGTTTTTGGTTTATCTTCTAATTTTATATTTAATTTAATAATTCTTCTATATATCAATGGCTATGTACATTTTAAAATTGCTCAATTCTTACCATTTTTTAATTGCTGTTAATTTTTTTAAAGAATTCAAACAATTAAATAAATTGATTACTCGAAATATTCTAAAACAATTTTAAATACAAACTTGTAATTCATATAAGATAAACATATTATTGTTTTACTAAAAAATTTCACTTATTAAATTGTAGAAATTGTGAGATTAAATTCAAAATATTATTAGCCTGGACACGACACTAAAGTTTATAAAAAAAGATAAAAAAAAAATTGTGAGAGAAAAATAAAATATAGGCTAAAGGAAAAGGAAGGGAAAGAGATTGTCTTTTGGACGTTTTACTTCAAATATAAAAATTAGGTCAGGATAAACAGTAACACAAGTATATGAATTATTGAATTTATTTTAAAAAATATCTTTAAATTTATGGATTTTTAAATGACATGTAATATTTCTATTTTACGTAGTCTATGAATCCTAATGGCTAATCTCTACTTCTTCAATAGTCTCTAAAGTTTCTTCACTAATTCTTCAAAGATTATTTATTCTTCTTGCCAAAAAAAAGATTTTAGTTTACTAGAAAGTATGAAACTAATCTAAAACCATAAATTTATCAATTTATTTATTTTATCCAAGAAATGAGGTTGGGACTCGGGAGTTGTAACTTGGGATGCGTGAAACACAAGGGCCCATGGGCGTGAGGTTGGCATTTAAAGGCCTCTTGAGTAGTACCAAGAAGAGAGCCTAGAGCTAGACATGGTCACAACCCAGGTTGAGTTTGTTCTGATTCAAAAACTGCTGGTTCATGATTTGTGCTTTGGGTAAACCATGAACCAGTCCTTGCTCAAATGGTTCGATGGCAATTTGGTTAGCCGGTAAACATTTGGTGAGTCGACTCTTCCGATATTTAAACTTGTGTTTCACGAATGATTTAAATTATTGATTTCTAAACTATTATGATGTATTCTGATTCGCGTTCAACAAATTATTATATCTAAAGTAATACGTCATTTCCACAGTTCCAATTTCAATGCCAACAGTTATTTCATTGTTTGCTTCTACCGGCAGTTTGGATGGGCCATATCGGCCGTGGCCGCCCCTACCTAGAGCTATAAAAACAAGGAAATGTTTGGTCCCTTATCAACTCTGAGCTTCATTCATTCGCCCAAAAAAACATTGAACTGTATTCAAATTTTTTTTGAAGCCCGTTTGGTCTGGTCTCGGAGGATTTGCCTATTAATTTGAACCCGACCTGCGTCACGCACTTGATGATGATGAGAAAATCTCCCAACGAGAATAGTTGCATACAGTTAGTCTTAAATTCGAGACCTCTTTAAGTGAATCGAAATCGTTTATTAGTTGAAACAATCTGGTGAATAGAATTTTAAATTTTAATACCAGGAATTGCTAATATAATTGTTAAAACACAGTATCTAAGAAACAAATTACCAAACCATATAGACACGAGAAATTGTCCCTTTTTACTTTTTAACTAATTGTCCCATGAGCAGAAAAAAATTTTGCAATAAGAAAAAGGTCATAAAAATCATCAATTATTTGATTGTGCAACTCAGGGCCAGCAATGAGTATTTCTTTGGTGGGGCATTATTTTAGACCAAAAACTTTCCTCATAGAATTGGACATAAGGACATGTTAATCATACCCAAGCCTGCCAAACCAGACCAGACAAAGAGCCCAGTGGGCTACTCAATCACCCACCATGTCACTGTAAAAAAGGCTCTTAATCTGTAACAACATGAGGCATTCTGGTTCATGAAATAATGAGCAGATAATGGTAAAACCTTATAATATCTGATAGGGTTGGACAATTCATTCATATATAATAGAGAGTTGGTTGCCGCCAATTTTAAATGATTTAGGTTCTGAATTCGGGTAGCATTGTCCCTTTCTTTCTGCCATGTAAAAGTGACCCTTGAGGCCTAAAACCCTTTGCCACTGCTTGCATTAGCTACAACTGCAATCTCTTCTTCACCTTCTCCTCCTCCTCCTCCTCCTTTTTTCTTTTAGCTAAAAATATATATACAGTATAAATAAAATGTCCCCACTCCATTAAAATACATTGTATATTATGCCCTTTGAATGGTACAAAAAAGAGGCCAAACTACCCTACCTTAGGACCACCCTGCTAATATTATTAGTTTCTTTTTGGCTTTTCTCTTGATGTTTTCCTTCTTATGTTTTTTTCTTCATTAATTCTTGTTTCTTTTTATCTCTTTGGTTGTTTTCTCAAATATCACTGAATCCAAAGATGCATAAAGTATATGCTTTAATGAAAAACATGTGTACTGTAATAATAATAACTGAAGGACACAAATTAAGAAGTAAAATAAGTGCCAACCCAATATTAATATAAGTCCAAAGTTCAATTGAATCCAATTTACAAAGTAAAATAACTATGCATCTTGCGCAGAAAGACGTAGCCGCACTCTTTATTTGCCCCCTATCTGTCAAGAGAAAATAAAAAGAAAGAGCAACAGAATTGAATCAAAAGTTGACGCAGTGCATTATTTGCAGTGGATTTGGTGTTACAGAAGATCAATAATGGTCCTAGAGCTACAAAGTGACCTTGACCCCAATTTGATTGACCCATAACTTTAGGACCCTAGGTGAGTGAAATTGAATTGGAGCGTGATCCTGATCAGATGGGATGGACTTTGGTGGAACAGGAAACAATAGATAGTAGGGTTGAGCGGATTTACTAATTTTGGATATTTGGATTTAGATAATCCAAATAAATTCAAACAAGTTCAAATTATAGTTTAATCTTTATTATATATTTTCTGTTTAATGTCATTTTTATTAAGGGCCAAACTATTAATTATATTTATGTTAATTTAGAAAAATTTGTATTTTGGATGATACGGATTTGATTGGATATTTTGAATTATTCAAAAATTATTTGATTTGGATTGGATTATATATTATTTTTATTGGGATTGGTCTATTGACCATATTTAGTATTATGAGCAACTAACACAATGCATAGAACACCAAAACATGAACTAAAATGGGAAAGTTGTCCTTACCTGGCACTGGCACTGGCACTGGGAGTAGGCTCAATATAATGTTTGGCATTACCTAAAGACGTTGACGGGCAATAAAGCCCAGCCCAAATCAGCCCATTGGATACTCATCCTGTGGTGCTAAAACATGATCACCTGCTTCTCTGTCTCAAAATCTTCCATCTTTTGTTGCTCAGGATTTTACGTACACTCACTCAGATAGACGCCTCTTTCACTTCTCCATTAAATTTGTACCTTTCACGCCTCGAGTGTGCCCTCTTCTCTTCTCTTCTCTTCTCTTCTGGGTCCACTCTACATAAAGTTATTAAACTATATTGCAATTTTTGAATCAATTATAAATAAATAAAAAAAGTCACTTTGTAAAATTGAAGAGTGCTTAATTAATTTTTATTTCACTAATATAAGTTAATATTATAGCATGTTTTCTAAATAAAAGCTATTTCAAGAAATGCTTTGTTCTAAATTAATGATCTACAAATTAAACAGAGACAGTAAGTTATTGGAAATAATTGAAATTAATGGGCCGTTCGTTGGGCGCTTCAATAAAAGGAATGCCATTTAAGAAAAGCAATCATTTAATTTTCCAACGACTTGATGAGCCGCCAATTTTGATCTCTTTCCTATCAACCCTTTTCTTTTTTCTTACAAAAGTAATTCACGTTTTTAATATCCATACCACGTTGTGGAATATCCAAATTTAATTTAATCTACTCAATATTCATCTAATTTTTACCATTCAAACTCTACAAATAAATGTCACTACCAAAACAGACTTTTATAATTCAGCAGTAAAACGCAATTATATAGTAATATTCATATATTTAAAAAATTAAAATAACTATACTAAACAATATTTAAATAAATATGAATAATTTTCAGTTGTAGCAAAACAGAAAATCTATTTCAAACAAAAAATATATATGTTTACAAAATAGAAGGGCTTTTAATTGCAAAGCAGGAGGCAGCTGGGTACAACTTGAATTCACATGCATGCATATTGCATAACTCAGTAACTTTACCTAACCTATTTTCTATTACAGACAGCAAAACAGAAGATAAGATGGGTCAATCAATTACCAAATAACGATCTTATTGCTAGCTTAAAAATATATTACCTCAACTTGTTCCCATATGCCCTTAAATATATTTTAATTCAAAGAATTTAATGCCTTAATTTTTTAAGCTAATTATGGTTACACCTACGCTAAATAAGAGTCTTTTCCTTTCGTTTTTTTTTTAAAAAAAAAAAATTAATATATTCATTATCTTGCATCTGATTACTAAATGATAAGCGTTGATTAATTTGAATTTATCATCAAATTGAGAAATTTTAGCTGAATTGCGTTCTGAAATGAAAGAGCCTTTACCAATTAGGTATAGTAGTGGAGGTGAAAAGGGCAACCACGAAAAGAAGAGAAGAGATTGAGTGGAAACCGATTACCAACTCTCTATCTCATATGATTATTTATTCATTTTTTGTTTTTCTTTTAGAGTTGAAATACGCTACAGTCCATACTCTCCGAGTCTTAACTTCCAAAAGCAAATAACAAAGAAACAATAAAGACATCTCACACAAAATCAAAAGATTTTGTCTCCCAATTTCAACATTCCCTTACCTTTCCCCTTTTCTTAGCTGGGTTCTAGTTTTATCTAAATTCCCTTTTTAATCCTTCTCTTATACCCTCCTTTTTGCCTAATTGTGGATTAATTCTCTACTTTCCTTTTTTTGTTGCTACTTTTTCTTAATCCACTGTAATTTAGCAATTCCGCCCTTATTTAAATCTTTAATTCATTCACTTTAAGCACAGCATTTTACTTTTCAAACGTCGCGTACTATTATTTCCCATTTTAGTGATAAATCACAATTAATTACAACTTCAAACCATTGTTGAAGTAATAGCCTTTTTAATTTATATACGTGGCTGATTATTGATGGAAAATAAAATTAAATTACACAATTATTCATGCCAATAATAGTAATTACACTATTCAATATTTTTTACCATATATAATGTTCAAAAGATTTATTTTATAGCTAGATTAAATTATACATAGTCATCAAATTAATTTGCTCATGTATCTGTTTATTTTTTAACATGTTCTTGATTTAATATTGATAGTCGAATTATGAGATTTGATTTGTACAGAATGCAATTAAACACTATAAAATTATTTTAAAAGTCCAATTAATTTCTGTAAGACATACAATTATTTAATTAATTTTTTTTGTTGGATGAATTCCCCCTAGAAATAAAATGTAGAGCTCCTATTAACCCTAAGCCAAGAACTAAAATGATTAAAAATCATCTAAATCAAAGTCGGAAAATAGAATCTCATAAACAGCAGGTTCAGATCTTGAAACTATTGATTTAATGTCAAGTAGGCATATCTTTTTAGCTTTTGATTTTCGCAAAAAAAAAAAAAGTTCTGATATAGTTATAAGCTGAAGTCATATCTACATTAATATAACTTTGGCATTTACCGAATCTGCAACTACAAAATCTCTAGTCAATAGGATCGGAAATCAGACAACTCTTAAACAAAAATTGGAAAAAAAAATGTATGACATAAAATAATGGCTCCGACATTCACGGTACATTAAAAAGATCTTAGGGTTCAAATAATTAATTAAGGTAAGTAGATTAATGCAATTTAGTAAGAAATCTAAGGTTTATTTAAGAATAAACCAGCTCATGCTTCTCTCTTTATTTTAAAGTGGCAGAAAGAAAGCACATGTAAGCTTTTCTTTAATTACTTGTATAAAAATTCCATGCTCTACCACTTACTTCTCAGCAATGGCAAACATTAAATCCACCCCAACCCATTTCTAATTAGTGGCTTCTATGTCATTTCATAATCTCAAATTAATTGTTAAGTAAGTAAGTTCATTTTCATATGCAATTTTGTCTTACATCTCTTTCACTTAGAAGCAGTATGGATATGTAGGTAAGGTGGGTGTCACTATCAAGCAGCAGTATCTGTTGACTTGGCCTTATTGAGTTGGATTATGCATTCAAATTTGGAACTTTTAGGTTTGAACTTAAAGACCCTATAATAACTTATAAGTCTCTAAAATAATCTTCCATTGATATTTACATCGAAGTAGCTGTAGGTAGGAAATAGGAAGAAGCGAAGGTCAAGCGTGTAAACAAGGTAACCTTATATTAATTACTCTTATACTCTTGTTTTTCTCATTTCTAGACACTGAAAATGAAAGCTAAGCTATATGTTCCGACCCAAGGTGGTAGATTAGAAAAAGAAAATGCTTATAGTAATTGTAAACGCAATAGAACATATAGGGCCACCGAGTTTTGAAGATTAGTGTTCCTTTTAAATTTCACTCGATTTTCACACACCTATTAATTCGAATTCGACTATTGCAAATTGTATTGTAAAGAATAATTTTTTAATTTAACTTTTTCATTCCTAACATCAGAATTTGAATATGAATTTATTAAGAGGTTTGAGAGAGCAATATTTTCATTCCAATTTAAACAAATAGAGTTTTGATACATAATATTAGTAATATTACTAGTAAGTAAATACTAGTCTAGTCTTTTTCAATTAGGAAACAACATTTCAAACATTAGTATGCAAAAAATGAGCTCTCCTAACGAGGTCAAACACATAATAAATAAACTTATTATATAGTATATAAAAGAAAGAATGTGAAGAAAAAAAAAAGGATATTTTTCAGTGGCCGACAACTCGTTCATCCCTTCTCATGCAAACAAAAAACCACTCTTGCTGTTCAAATTTTAATTAATTTTTCCTTCTCTTGTGGTCTTGTTCTTGTTGATGATCGATGAATCTCGGGTCTTCGATCTTTTTTTTTTTTCTTGTAAATGTATAGTATTTGTTTTTTCATGAAACACACATGTTGGCATAGACCAGATACTACACTTGTACAGAGGCACACCTGTTGATGTATATTTTAACGAATAATCTCATTTAACATATATATTATATAGTAGATACAAAATATTTACGTTCATATGAGGAATTTAAAAAAGAAAAGGTCTAAAGAAGTGAATAAAGTGGGGAAAGGCTGAGGAGAGTCTCCAATATTGCTTTGTTTATGGTCTTTATTTCCGGATAAAATGCCAACTATCTCTGCTTTCAATTCCCTCAAAGGAAAGCAAACAGAGATTGAAGGCAGTTTAACTTCTAATTAACATAATTTAAAAGATGATAAACTTACTTAATAACCATACAAAGCTAGTTCTTAAAAACTTGAAACGATTCAAAAAATTAAAAAGAGAAATTAGCGAGGAATGCTTAGAAAATCTGCATTTGCACGGTTTATGCTCCGCAATGCTCTTCTTTTCTTGGACATTGGCTCTGGTGAGGACGAAACGGAAGAGGGGGGTGTACTGAGTGCCCATGAATCGTTTGAGCTATCTGAGCTAAACGACACATCAATTACGCCGTTTGGGCTGCCTGGTGGTGGAGGAATGGACCCAATAAACTTACGTTTGTTTGATTGGGAGTCTGTAGATGCCAATTCCTTAATTAGCTCACTACACTTATCTACCTTGTCCTGTTTTCAGACATGGACAAGATTCAAAAATTCAGATTATTAATTCTGTTCGCAACGGACAGATAAAGATACAGTAATGAGGGAAGGAAACTTAATTACCTTGTCGATTCTAAGTATACCTAAGAGCTGGCTTTGGTATTCTGTTCCAAGACAGGGTTCCACACCATTAAATACATGCAGCATCGCAGCGGTAGCAATTACAGACGGAAGATAAGATACAGACCTATAATCTGCATGCATTACCCAAAACATTATGCTCTAATTTTCAAACAGGAAATGTCTAATTTTTATTATAAACAAAACATTGTTCGATTTATGGCTAATGGCTTGCCTGAAATTATTGACAGAACAACGCGCTCACATCTCCTAAGGAATTCACAGCACAGATATTCTTCCTTAAACCCGAGCCTTCTTGTCATGTAATCCAGGAATGATAATGGAGTTACAGGATTCATTTTCCATCGGAGAGTAGAGAGAATCAGAATCTCCATTCTTTGAATAGTTTTGGCCTCAAACACATACTTGCTATCCTCCACCTGGATTAATTTAGGAACCCCACATTTATACATGGATCAATATTCATTTATCTAACTAAATTAAGTGAATAATAATGAAATTCTGTACCTGAAGGTCCAAAAGAAGAGGCACTTCTGTCTCTTCCACCTTGGCAGCAAGGGATAGACAAGCGACGGCGGCGAGTTGGGTCGTCCATGGCTTCTCTGTTTGGAGGTGAAAGTTGGAGAAGAACCTATCGAGATAGTTTACAGCCAAAACTGCAGTCAGAGCAGTGAAAGAGTAGTGTGCATTCACTTTGAACATCCACTCTACAGCTTGACGCCGAGCTTCAATTAAAGTGGGTTTGATTTGATTTTGCTCTTGTTTGGCTAACATAGATGAAAGTTCTTCTTCTTCCCAGTACAAGTCCTGTTCTAAAAACACTGCACCGCATTCTTGTTTTTTATTATTGTTACTATTAATCAGAAAGCTCTCTGCTTCTTCTGCTTCTTCTTCTAGTTGTTGGAAATAGTCATCTCTAATTTGTTCCTCCCAAGTCTCCTCGGAGCAGTAGAGAGCATCAGTAACAAACGCAGAAGATGGTTGATATTGGGGTTGTTGAAGTGCAGTAGAGTGAAGATAATGTTTGGCCATCTTCTTCAAAGAAGAATATCAGATTCAAATCTTGTTTCATTATATGATAGAGAAGATGGATAATGAAGAAACAGCTGAAGACTCGGTTTGAGCCATCTCTCTCTTTCTGTATTTCTCTCTGAGCGTGATGGCGAGCGAAAGGGAAGAAAAAAGGAAAAAAATTGCAGAGAGAGAGAGAGCAATAAACGAAGAAGAGATTTGGTTTTATTCGTGGGTTTAGGTAGGAGTGGTGGGGTCTTCTTCATTAAATATTTTTTAATAAAATGTTTGGGGGAGTAATATTGTGCCAATAGTCGCAGGGTTGAATCATGGGCCATGCAGCTCCATTGCTGGACACGTGACATATGTACGTTTTCATCCCAATACCCCCACTCTAGATTTTGTGATTTACTTTACTATTTTCCATATATTTCCCCCTTTTTTAACCAGTGAACGATTTTCTATATGTTTTTATTGTTTGGAAACAAATATTTTTTTTCTTTTTTAGAGTTTTCTTCAAAAGAGTTTTTTCTATTCATCAAAATGCATTATAATAAGTTTTTAATTTAACTTCTAAAAACATTTAATTTCATATAATTTTAAAATTTTATTATAATTATTTTGACCAATTTATAAGAAAAATACAAATCTTAATATTTTTAACTTATAACTTCTTATAAAAAAAGTTGTTGTTTGACACTTTGAAAAAAAAAAGTTGTTTATATATTGCTCTCATTATTCCAAAAATTTTTTTAATGATTTTTAATTTTTAACACTAGTAACTATTTTAAGTCTTTATAAGCTATTTAAAATTTAGAAATTAATCAAATTTTATTTTTAATTTTATACTTATAATTTTTAAATGAAATTAAAATTATTTTCTTTTAGCTTTTTAAAATTTTTACTACATAAAAATTTTACTAAATAGAGATTTTTAATTTTATCATGGAATAATATTTTAATTATGTAATTAACTAATTAATTAAATCAAATAGGTATGTAAAATTACATAGGTACAACTTAGTTTAATAGAATTAAAATATAAGGATAAAAAGTTTATTTATAAAACTAAATGAACAAAATAGTATGTTTTGATAAATTTCAAAAACAATTTAATAATCAATTACGAATATATGAAATTTACTAAATTAGGTTTTAAAAGTTGATTGTTACTTTAAATTTTTTTTTTTATTTGAGTACATTCGATTAAATTTATTAAATTAAATTTTATAATCAATTGTACCATTAAAAATGATTGTTCAATTAAGTTGTAAATTTAAATGGATAATTAATTACGAACCGGAGGGTTGGCATAATAACATTTGAACCGGGGGGAACTAATTTAAATTTCGGAGCTATGGACGAACAATTAATTGCAAACAACCAAATGATATTCAAATGATTAAATCTTAATATGTACAACATTTTTTACGCTCTTCAATACTGCAATATACAGCAGCAGTACATACGGATTTCGAAGTACTGTATTGTCTTTGTACACTTGCACCAATCTTTAATTAATTAGCATCCCAATATTTTATTTGAGAGTTAATTATATTCCCTTTATTCCATGCTAAAATGTCTAATATTCTGTTAAGTAAGTGCTTTCCGAAAAAAATATATTAAAACTGTACTAGTACCTCGTCTTAAAAATATATTCTCATATAATCCGAAAATTATATTAAATTTTATATTGTAAAACTCAATATTAAATAATTAAATTATTTATATCTAGAGTCTAATTATATATGCGATATATAATATCAGTTATAACATATAAAGGATATATACAAATTCATTCATTTTAAAAAAAATAGTCAAAAAGTCTTAAAACATGAATTTAGAACAAACAATGTAAAAAATTGATATTATTTATGAGTTTGTTTATGTTTGACATTTGTTTATATTTGTTTCAAATTTATTTGTGTCTATATATATATATATATTTTTCTTGAAAAATAACCTTATACAATTGTTAAAATAAATAATTTCTTTTTTTTCCTTTTTATAAAGTTTAGTTAAATTTTTGAATTTAACCACTTTTAAATGATTGAAATAAAAAAAAACCCTCAATATATAATTGAAATATAAATTATTTAAAAGCACAATAAATTTATAGAGGATCAAAAAATATTTTCCTGTTCAATTTTTTTTTGAGAAATCAGTGTTGAATAATAAGTATATATGGAAAACAAAAAGAATACATGCACATTAAATAAATTAGTACAATATAAACAAATTAGGAAGTGATGTGAGAGCATGAGCAATGATAAAATTTTGGTCAGACCCCATTTTCATAAAAGTTGTCAAAACTAATAATATTTTAAAAGTTATTTTTCTCAATTTAATTGATGGATAAAATATTCTTTCTCTTTTTTTACCCTTTATCTTATTTTATTATTATTATTATTTTAACGATCCAAGCAATTGGTATTCTATTGGTGATGTTTTGAATAACCCTCTCATAATTGAGAGGATTAAAAAAAAAAAAAAACAAATTCCTTACAACACTTCATGGGTATAAATGCTTAGCACATAATAATGACATAAGTAAAAAAAACAAAATAAACCTTAAAAATTATTAGATAGATTAGAGAAAATTTTGGAATAGAGTTCATTTCCCAAGGCTAATTTATTATGTTACCAGAAAAATCAGTTGCTTCTTTTGTGCGTAAAGAAATGTCTCGCACTACTTTTTTGCAATAACCTATAGTGACATTAGGACAGAGCAAAACGCTGAAGCTAAAAAAACAGTGTATGTGTGTGTTTGTCTCCAAGTTTAACGCTAAACAAAACCCATCTTCTGTATTGCATAATCCAAATGCAGGTGACCAATGCTGCAACTGTACGTGTTACTTACCTACTGAGCGGCGTGTGTAGGGGTTTTTTTTTATTTTTTGCTGTGTTACGTTGCTTTCTTTGCCTTCTCTTTTTCTTTTCTCTTCCTCTTCTTTCTTTATAGGCTCGATGTTCGAGAAATTAAGCTAGAGGGAGAGGACATAAAATTAAAGTGTTGGTGGGTAAAATCAATGGAGGGATTGGGGAAGGGAGAATTTGGAAATTTTTTGAAGGGTGGTGATGGTTTACAGTTCATTTCACATCATAATGGTTCAAAAAATTGAACATAGGCTCATACTGTTTTTGCATGATCATCTCCAAATTTTAAGACTTGTTTCATCATTCTACTCACTCTCCTCTTCTTAATAAGAAAGGTGTGGCCTTTGCTACATTTTAATCACAAAACAAACATGGGAACAACAAACTCCCTCCCTTTTCTTGCAACTCTTCAATTTAAACTTTAATTTTTTATTTTTCATTTATAACAAGTTTCAGTGCACCTCAAAACAAATTTGTAAATTACACAACACCCATATAAATAACATTAGTGTAGTCCGCAAAAATTAATCAATCAACGACTCCCCACTTCACATAAACCTCATAAGACTAACTTTTGAACTCTATTTACTGAATATTTAATGCTAATCCTAATAGTAATCCCCCTACTGCATAAACACTGTCCTAAACTAAACCTCACCCTCGTACTGTCTAAGCTTGTGGTGGGACCGATCTCAAACAGGATCACAACCCTTGAATTATTAAGTAAAACCTTGATTATTAATCATGACCCCTTGTTAGGAAAAGCTCATAATAGGGGATGGACTATCGAATGTGGGTCCACATGGTTTCAATTGGTCCCTATCTTGGACCCCACTTTCATATTGTCTTTGTCTAATGATCATGTTTTGCCCGTAATCATAGCATAGACCTTACATATATATCCTTATAATTGCATGGTAACTACTCCACATTATAAGGTTGTAATTATATGATAACAAGGAGTTGACCTTTTTTAACTCACCTTCGACTAGTAAATACTTATATATTATTATATAGGTTTTTACCCTACCCCACTTCTTTTTTTTTTTCTTTCTTCAAGGTACTTGTAGTTTCAATATGATTCGAGCTGTCTGAATTCTGTTCTTCCTCTTCTTTCATTACAAGTCTGAAAAGTCAAATCTGGGCTAGTCAAATAATTTTTTTTTTTTGATACTTGCAGTTCAGCGAAGAATGCTATAAAAATTCAGGATATATACCTAACTACAATTGTCTTGTTGTAGTTCTTGCAATTATTTTATGACCATCTAGCATTACCTTCCAATGCAATGATAATCTAGCATTTTACCCAGCTCAATATTTAATACTACCTATTTTTCTATATAAATAATACGGATGAAGTATTTGGATACCGGATGCTTCAGAAACCACTCAAAAATTGGTTCAATAAAAATTAAAATTTTCTCGGTTCAAGAATTAAACAAGTCTTAACTTTATCTACAATTTTTCAGTTTTATTTAACTCTGCGGCCCTGAATTTAACAGGTAAAACAGTTAGTTTTTTAACTAACTAAAAATAATAATTGCCAACCAAGGGGTTATTATATGGTGTATAAATAATTTGATAATGTGTGAATGTAACGTGTAGCTTGATGGTCTTTTTTCTACTACACGCGTGCTTTGACTACTCAAAACCAACCTACTGGTAAAAAAAAAAATATACTGTTGTCGTATTTCAGGGTCGACCAATCATAGCTGCTCGCCGTTTTGACCAATGAAAGCCCACAAATTTAAAAAGAAAGAAACTGGACAGCTTGCCGCTGCTCTTGCTGTTGCTGGGCTTGACTGTTTTGACTATTGAGTTCTGAGAGTTCTCTACCTCCATGAGCCTACAAGCCTACACTCACTACTCACTCCTCCTTGCTTGTTTAAAAAAGGGGTCATGATGTGGTCCCCAAATTTTAGCTGCTGTTTTTGTTTTGGTGCCCAAACTTCAAAAACAGACAAATTGGTGTCCAAACGTTTCAAAATGGTTCAAAGAAGTGCCTAAAACACGTGTCCGGCGAAGTTCCCATTTCAGGTTGACCTGGAAGGTTAAAGGAGGTCGGATCGGATTCGTAGGGCAATTAACTTGAAACCTAGCTAAGAAACCCAAGATCTTGCCCATCTTCTCCCTCCTCTCTCAATCTCCTCAGCCACAAAAGTGACACAACAAACTCTTTAGCCTCCTCTCTGAAATCAAAAACTCCGACGATGAGTTATCGACGTCGATCTTGGATTTGTGCATTGGTATGTATACTGATCTGGTGGAGGAGAATCGGATCGTGAAAAAAAAAAAGGACTCTCCAACGAAGAAATCATCGATCTTGTATTGAAAAGCCACTACTCAATCTACTCCTATGAACTCCTCCATTTTCTCTGGTCGAAGTAGCTACCCCAGATCGAAAACCGTCGTCATCGACATTGGAAGCAGCCCAAGATAAATTGGCCAGAAGCAACTCCACCCTCCATGTTCTCCTACGTGTTCATCAGTGTTTGGCTCTTTATTGAATTTTCTTGGTTTTTTGGTTCATATGGCTGGTTCAAATTAGGAAAAAGAAAATACTAGAAATACATGAGGTCACAATCTTTCCTTATCAAGATTTCAATTTCAGTTTTTCTAACATTTCAGACACTGAGTTCACATTCACATCAGAATCTAATATTGTCATAAATAGATTGATGTTTGGTTTAATTTTGTTTTAAATTGTTATTTTTTTTACTTTGATTGTGGAAAATTGTGTTGTTATTGTGATGAATTGATGGTGTTTTCTGATTTGGGTTTTCTTCTAGCACTAAGACTACCCCTTAAATTTTTTTTTAGGGAGGGAGATGCTAGAAGTCTATTATTGCAAGTGTTTCTAGGTTCTTTGCTTCAAGTTTGGATCCCTCGCCCGACCCAACCTCCCTTAACCTTCCAGCTCAGCAAGAATCTGACAAGGCAAACGGAAAAGGGCACTTAACCCGACACGTGTGCTTTAGGCACTTCTTTGACTAATTTTGAAAAGTTTGGGCACCAAAACAGAAAAGCAGCTAAAATTTGGGCACCAAAAATATAAATACCCCTCTAAAAATCGCGAGAAGGGTGGATTGTGGTGGTGGTGATTCCACGCGTCCAGTCTTCTAGTTGTAAATAACACGACGCTTATTAGCAAATGACCACTTGTTAAACCACAAACCAAATCCTAAAACCCCAAGTAATCTAGTCCGGTGTGGGCTCTTATGTTTGTTGACAATAGCTACGGGCTTTTCAGCTTTTAAGTGGTACACATCTTTGCTTTTTTCAGGCTAAATTAACAGTTGAAGGAATTATTAATAGCAATTAGTTTATTTATAAACTGCTAAAAACTAAAAATTACCCTTAGTTTAAACCACTAATAACACGACGATTACTCTATTGATAAGTGCATGTATAATCTGAGTGAGATCAACCTCCTCAAACTAATTGAAGGCCTGAGTCTTAACCACTAACGTGGTGTGAACAAGCTCTTGGCATTTTGATACAAAAACATCAGTATTAAGTTTCCACAAGCAAGTGAAAAGCAGGAGAGTACTGTTGCTATAAACAAATCCAACAAAAAGGACTTCTAAGTCAACAAAGTAGAGTTAAAGTTTCAACTTCAATCATTTCCATCTGTCCTCATTGGCAAACAAAACTTAAAAGTGCTAGTCAAGGATTATCTACTACATTGACAATTTTGATAGTGATCTACGATGTACTTCATATACATCACTAACACCAACATCCCCCCCACACTTCTCTACCCATATGCAATTATAATATCAACTCTATCAATCACAAAACTTTTACCTAATTTGGTAGGCATTAACGGCCACCACCGCGCTTCAAATACTCCCGGATAAATTTTTCTGCATCCGTTGGGTACTTAAGCCGAATGTATGCTCGTAGACACTTTTGATACGAAAAGTCTATCCAAGCACCATCAGTTCTCACCACAAACAGGCATCTTGAGTGTCTAAACTGGGGATGTCGATCAACCTTGCCACAAAATAATTACATGGCTCATTAGTTTTCTTGTAAACAAACTGATTACGTGAGTAGACGAATAACTCTGCTACCCATACAATACAGCAATGTTCAACACAGATATAACCCAGAGACCACTGCTCAGGAGTTTAGTTCTATTAGTAACTGCTGGAATTTAAATTTAAATGACAATAAAGTAAGTTATCAGCTTTGTTCATACAAAGCATTCTACAAATGAATAGAAAGAAACGAGGCAAAAAAAAAAAAAAGAAGAAGAAGAAGAAGAAGAATGATAGAAATGTTTCCATGTGAGACAGATAAATGAAGGTAGCCCCAGTCAAAAGATTATTTTTCCTACCAATTTATCCACCTAGATAAGTGGGCCAAAAAACCACCAGCTCCCTGTGAAGAAAGCCATCAAAATCTGAGACCATTATTGTTTTGCCTCTTCATTTTAGTTGAAATGGAAACACTAATTAGTCGTGAACCAAAACATCTAGCTATCAGCCTGTCTCACAGTTGCTAGACAAGAGCTGACTTGAAACCATCACCTTGAAGGCAATTTTGACTCTCACTACCGTACTAGAAAAGTCTAACGCAGCTGATTGTTCAACTAAAACTGCAAGTCTGAAAACATAAATGTATTAAGAAAGACAAGCATGCTACCCTCTAGAAACTCTGCATACAAAGAACAATTTGCCATTTTGTATATTTCTAGATTATGAGAAACACAAAATCAGTTCAGTTTACAAGGTTTTTTTTCTTACACTCAAGTATAGTTGCAGAACATTAAGCCAAAGTTCGGATGGATGGGAAAGGGAAAGGGAATGGTATGGAAATTTTACTTCCACCATTTCTGTAGTTTGGGTAGCAGGAAAGGATAATTATAACTCCATACTCAGTTAACCTAAATGGTGGGAATTTTTATTTCTCTTCCTTCTCCTTTAATTATTTTCTTTGCCACTGAAAATTAAGGAGCCAAACAGTAAAATACTATTCAAGGACATCAGATCACTTTTTTGGTTTTTTAGGAAAAATTCTTCTCACTTTATATATGTGCAAATGTCAAAGTATGCATAAAAATGAAAAAATGTGCCTAAAATTATAGTTCAAACCAGTTTCTTCATCTAAAGAAAAAGAAAACTGAGGAAAAAAACTCAATGCGGCAATTTATATAGATTATGATGATTTAATCCATTGATGAAACCATTCAACATCAATTGAAAACTATGATTAATGAGCAATACTACTGGAAAAACAACATAGTCAGAATGCCTACGACCAAGTAATAAAGAAGTGCCAATGATAATCCAATTGTCACCTCCACCACAATGCCAATGCCAATGCCAACCTATTTTTATGTTTATAAGTCAAGCAATTCTGGAAAACCGAAATTTATCCAATTTTACTTGTGACCAAATTTTAGCATTGTTTTGAGTTGATTCCTAAATTTAATTAAGTTGGGTATAGGAAGATGTTTGAATCTAGAAAAAGCTTGATTGATTGAATTCTCATCCAGATATACATGTCATCTTAAGCCTTAAAATCCAATAGTCAAATATGATATTGTGCATCTACTAGAAATATAGAATTCTAAGGCACTGCAACGAGGATTTGTCAAATTGGCAATCTTCATGATACTAAAATGCTAAAACCCCTCCAGCAAGAAGCAAGTAAAGATCAACCTACACAAGCTATCGTACAAACTAGGCCTTTTAGGTTTCTACGCTCTTAACTTTGATCGCAAAACTAATTGCACCCATGATTTAAATTTGACGTAGATTGCACCCAATTTTACCTGGTTTTTACTAATTGAACTCAAAAGGACAAAATTGAAGAAATTGAAAGATCACAATGTCCCTTGAGTCACTTAACTCCAAAGGTAAGTGAACCAATTGACACCTCAACTTGGCTCATACACATGGCACCCAAATGGATTGACGGAAGGGAGTGACTAAACGCCACATGGCGCTTATGTGTTGCTGCTGTGGAGTTTAAATGGGTCACCCAAGCCATAACTCTGATGCGATTACCATTCTTTGCCTCTTTCCCACTGCTCTGCTTCATCACCTTCTTCCTCTTCAAAATCAAGCTTCAGTAAAACCCAATAATAACTCTTTCTTGAAGAATCAAGACAACGCTCAGACTAAAAACCTATACAATAATTATTACATTGGTTTACTCTAGCTGATATCTCCACATCTAAAAAATCGTAGACTGTGTCAAGGCCAACCTCGCCTGTTCATAAATACTTACCAAATGTAACAATAAGCTCAGATACAAAGCTACAACGAGATTGCAAAATGAGAAACAGTCGATTTCTATTTTATGTGTTGGTGAAGGTTCATCTCCATGATTTCCAATACTGTAAGATTATGAACCTTAAAACTTAATGAAGCAAAATACCTGCTATCCTGCATTTTTGATTTGGATTGCTAGTCGTTGAAAGGAAATATTGAAGAATGTGGGTAAAGGTAACTTGCTATTGTGTCAAAAATAATATGAAGGTATAGATGGATAAATTATAATTGCTAACAGATTGATGATGAGAGAAAAAGAATTGTTCTTTAGGCAATTCTGGTTAGAGTTTAGTATGAGTTTGATTTCAAAGAGGAAGAAGCACCAAAGGAAGCAAAGAATGGGAATCGGAACAAAGTTATGGGCCAGGTGACCGAACCTCCATGTCTGTAACACATAAGTACCACATGGAATCCAGCTTCTCCCCTCTATTAATTCATTCAAAGGCCATGTAGCGAGCCAAGCTAAGGTGTCAAGGGGTTAACTAACCTCTAGAATTTAAGTTACTCAAGGTGCCATTAGATCTTTCAATTTAATCCTTTTGGATGCAATTCACAAAAACTAGATGAAACTGGGTGCACTACATATCAAAATTAAATCTTGGGTGTAACTGGTTTTTTGGCCAAATTTAAGGTGCAAAAATCTAAAAGGCCTGCAGAATATGCCATTACCATTAACATCCATTCATATGAAAAATATATTTCCTCTTGGGAATGCTAATGGACTAGATACAGAGTTGGTTTAGCTTCCCAGCTTGCCTACAAGTATCATTATCCCACAGGTCCATCCCGCTTTAGGTTTAGGCAGGAAAGCATGAGAAAGAGCAAGGCAGGGAAGAACATGTATCAGTTGTTACTTTACTCTTTGTAGATTTCTTCACACACACAAAACCTTATGCTTTGCATTTCTAAAAGCATATTCACAATTATTTACTGTTAATCTTCCATAGGACATAAACTTCTTTTGCAAGAAATGATAATCCAATATGTAGACATTGTAACTAACCATAAACAATCTACATTGGGATGATTATCCCATTAACTACTCTGAACTAATCCTATTTCAGGGTCAAAAGTAAATACCTGCCCTTAACTGTTTAACAAATGGTTCAGGACTCAAAGAGAAATTTCCCTCAAAGTTTGTCCCCCCAACTCAATGAGAAACAGGAATATAGGATGAGGAATTAATAGTCAACAGGCAATAACAATGCTAAATTGGACATTCCAATTCCTGAAGTTCTAACTGGGAGAAGAATCCATATGAACATTTATTGCCATGCAGTTTGCCTACTGAACTAAAATTAAATGTAAACTAAGTGAAGCAGCTCGTGTCAAACAATGAGAAACATTATAAAATGAATGCAAACTGTTGCTTACAATTATTGAAGAAAGGCCACTTCCAATTTTATCTTGAGAATTTGGATGATAATTTAGAAGTCTCTCAATCACTACTTTCTCATCTTCTGCTGTCAAGCGTTCTCCATCCAAGTACCTGGAAGCAAGGGAATCATTCAAAGGATATGAGCTTTTACAGCCCTCCGAATTCGTTAGTAATTTGCCACTAGTTTATCAGTTCTCATCTTTTCTTCCATCAACGGATTCCTATTTATCATTTCTTACTAATCTGTCAGTGGCTATGAAGAGAATGGATTAAGGACTTTATCTCTGCATACCTTTCACAAAATAAATTTCTCCACTAACCTGGGTTAACTTATGATTGATTCCTATAACAACTTGCAAGAATGACAATTTTCTAGTAAAATAAAGCATTTACCCGTACACAACTACACATGTGAAGGTACAAATTCACCAAGTGAGCTAGAACAGCAATATGCTCAGTTGGATAGAAGACTAAGTCTGTCAATTTCTTAGACAAAAGCATACAATCGCCGAGGAACCGACCCAGGGCACTTGAAAGAATCATTTTCCGAAACAGCGCCCAAGAAACATGGAATCTCACAATTAAATATAACAGTCTTAAAATTCATTATCAATGAAAATGGTCATCCAAGTGCAGGGCCTCTCAACATTCTACTCAGCAGAAAACACAGCAAGAACTTGGAAACAAAACAGGTAAAGCTCAAAACATAAGAACTATAACATTTTTATCCGCCATTGAAAATTTCTTAGAACACGAAGCTAAGTGTAGAGAGTAGAGACCTGCCAGAGTGGAGAATTTCTTTGGTAAGAGAAGTAATGGGCTCAATATCTCTCAGAATTTCTGCCTCCTTATCTTTCCACTTCCTGTAATCAGGATCATCCCACTTCGGGTACTGGGACGGGTCCCGCGCGCTCAACACTGTCGTCGTGTTCTTGTCCGCTGTTGAAATTTCTTCCTCAAGGCGGGTAGAATCAACCGTGGAGCACCAGGACTGCCGAAGTGGGGAGAGGATTCCAACGGCTAGGTGGTGGTGGTTCAAGCGGAGGCGAAGGAGCGGGACGCTCCGCATAAGTAGAGATGCGGCCATTGCGGTTGGAAGAATCAGTGTAGCCTGTAGAGATCATTCTACGAGTCTATGGACTCTATCTAACGGTTGGTGGCGTGGGCTTGCGGATGGGTCAGTAAGTACAGTTAGTTACATATCAGACCTGCCTGCTCCATCAAATGTCGGTTTGGGCCATCCTATTATGGCCTATAATTTAGGGCTTTATGTAGATTCAGATAATTTAATCTCATTCATACTCGATCATTATTCTATCTACCTGTTTATTTGATTGTCATTTCTTCTCAAAAACCTATGATATCAAAGTTCAATTGCAGCATACTTTCGCTTTTTAACTCATTAAAAAAAAAAAAAAAAGAAAGAGATGGATAGTTGTTGACTAGAGAAAATGAGAAAGCTGGAAAAATTTTGGGATTACATATTAGTGATTTCATAAATTCTAGGAATTTTTTATATTGACCAAATACGAATAGAGAAATAATCAAGAAATATTTCAAAAAAAAAGAAAGAAACTAAATGCAGAAACCCATATAAAAATAAAATTGGAAAGAGAGAAGATGAAGAGGAGAAAAGACTTAAAATTAATATACTGTTTAACTTTTTTATGTTATTTATTAAGTATTATTAATATTAATAAAAAATTGATATATAAGAATCATTTGAACGCCTGAAATTCAGGCATATCCATATCAGCTCGTTAACAAAATATGTCCAAGTGGAATAGTATTTTTGATAAATAAATAAATAAATAAATATTATTGGTCGTTAAGGTATTTGTTATACTGCTATTGAATTCTACAATTTTTAAAATTATATTTTCAGGTCTCCAAAGTTTTATTCATTATGCTGTTAGGTATTTTTATTCATTATGCTGTTAGGTATTTTTATCCATATGTAATTTGTTTTCCCGATAGTAGTATATCAAAGGACTAAAATACTTTATTTAAACTGCGTCATTCTAGAATACCCTAAGAAAAAAAATATTCACTACATAGCTCTCTTCTTTGTTTGCGCATTCGAACAAATCACATTTTCTCTAGTAAACTCAAATAGCATCTTCTACTGAGTGGACTGGTGATAGATTAGCAGTTCGTCGACTGCATAGTAGGTGGTGGCTTGACTAATCATGATCTTTGAGTGATTATGGTTACGGCGGCACGTTCTGTTAGCCACCAAATGCTATGATGATAGCATAACAACAATGGAGCGACAGTAAGCAATGACGAAAAATGTGATCAATGAAGCCACATATTTCTTAGATCGTATTAAAGACAAACGTTGGTGTTGTAGAACTTATTGATGGCAACAAATAAGGCATGAGATAATCGGAAATTGGTGTTTGTTATGATACAGATGGAGGAGGCGAGAGTTCCAAACTAAGAAATAGTGATTTTTGAAGATCTAATTTCTCTTATTTAACTTAGCTCTTTACGTTCCTACGGTGATGATGTGAAAAAATTTGAGTTTTATTCCCAAAATAACTTTTTACTTTTGAAGAATACCGTCAAAAATTATAAAAAATATGAGACGGTGACAACATTTTGAATTTAAAAGTTTTCAAAGTGCTGGATATAGTGGGTATTGTTGAATCTGAATTTTTTTTTAAAAAAAAAGTTATTTAAAAAACCATTAAATCAATTATAGGTGAAAATAATCACAATATAATGCTTCTAAGGCTTTTAATTCAAGATACGCCATGGGTTGTGGTGTAATTGAAGCTGTGGGAACAATATATTTCTGCTGAAACATGAGACTAATTTTAAATAATCTCTAAATTTTTGTGTTAGTTTATTGCTCATCCCTTCACTTTATTTCCATCCAAACAGAGAAGGTAAAATTGAAGTGCTAAAGGATTAGTTAAATTTTAGTCTCTTTATTTTACACTCTATCAAAATTTATATTTATAATAGGCAGTCGTCATTTGGAATTAGGTACCAAATTCAAAATTCCTTTTCAAAAACGTTACGAAATTGTAAATTGAAATTTGCACACGCGGAAAGATTATGATAAATCAAAGAGCCGTATGTTGTCCTCAAGAAAACAATTTAACATTCAAATCTTCTATATTTTTTTTCAAACTAATTAATAATAATTTAAATCCGCCTAACCATAATTATCTTTGTGTGTAGCTATTCACAAACTGTGACTGTCCAAAAAGATTTCGTGGAAGAGATGGAAAGATCAAATTTTGTTTATGGTTTAAGTTAAAATGATGGTATTGTTCCCGGAAATCGGATTCCAAGCGGACGATACCATTCGTTAATGGTAAGCCTCATCTTGGACAATAATATATAAGCCGTCGATCGAAAATATCAAAATCAAAACAAAAGTAATATTGGATAGTCCACGGTAAGCACGTGAGGAGCGCCCTTTTTTTATATTTACTCATAGCAGAGACTATTCTATTCAAAAGATAAAGAAAAGGAAGCAACGCTCCCGACAAAGGGCAAAAAGGGGAAATGAAATTCGGTTTCAGGTCCGCCTCTGAACATTTCGAAGAAGAAAGACTAATCAGCGTCTCCCTCTGTGAAAGGAGCAGCTCCAGCTCCAAGCTTACGGCTGTTGCTAGAACGGGAAGTTGAAATCTCAGGTTTCAAAACCCTGACCTTCAAGTCAACGTGGATGGGCCAGTCACCGTCGACGGCCGCAGTGTTGAGCCGTCGCGAATCTATCCACAGCCACAGGTCTAAAGCTAAATCAACGGCTTTGATTGCTCCTATACAAGCTGACGAACTAACTGACTCTGTAATCATCGATGGAGAACCCGACTATATATCTGATCTGCCTGACGAATGTTTGGCTTGCATTTTCCAATCTCTTAGTTCTGCAGACCGCAAGCGCTGCTCTCTAGTATGTCGTCGATGGCTGCTAATCGAAGGCCAGAGTCGCCACCGGCTTTCTCTAAACGCTCAATCAGATCTCTTGCCTAGGGTACCTAATCTCTTCACTCGCTTCGACGCTGTCACAAAACTCGCTCTTAAATGTGACCGTAGATCTGCGAGTATAGGCGACGAAGCGCTTGAAGCGATCTCTGCTCGATGTCGGAACCTCACGCGCCTGAAACTTCGTTCTTGCCGTGATGTTACCGATGCTGGCATGGCAGCTTTTGCAAAGAACTGTACAAGTTTGAAGAAGCTGTCATGTGGATCATGCACTTTTGGAGCCAAAGGTATGAACGCGGTCCTCGATAATTGTGCATCGCTTGAAGAGTTGTCAGTGAAGCGGCTTCGCGGAATCACCGATGGAGCTGCTGCCGAACCGATTGGACCAGGTTTGGCCGCATCTTCGCTGAAAACAATATGCTTAAAGGAGCTTTATAATGGACAGTGTTTTGGTCCTCTCATAATCGGGTCAAAGAATCTCAGAACCTTGAAGCTTTTTAGATGCTCTGGTGATTGGGACAAGCTTCTTCAAGTGATTGCGGATCGGGTCATGGGTGTGCTGGAGATCCATCTCGAGAGATTGCAGGTAAGCGATGTTGGCCTAGCGGCCATCTCTAATTTTTTGGATCTGGAAATATTGCACCTTGTTAAATCCCCAGAGTGCACCAATGTAGGCCTAGTTTCTGTTGCTGAGCGCTGTAAGCTTCTAAGAAAGCTTCATATTGATGGTTGGAAAGCCAATCGAATAGGTGACGAGGGATTAATAGCAGTTGCAAAAAACTGCCCGAATTTGCAAGAACTAGTCCTAATTGGAGTCAATCCTACTAAGATTAGCTTAGAAATGTTAGCTTCAAATTGCCAGAATCTAGAGCGATTAGCACTATGTGGCAGCGATACTGTTGGCGATGCAGAGATTTCTTGTATTGCAGCCAAATGTATCGCACTGAAAAAGCTTTGCATTAAAAGTTGTCCTGTCTCAGATCATGGAATGGAAGCTCTTGCTTGTGGATGCCCAAATTTGGTTAAAGTGAAGGTGAAGAAGTGTCGAGGAGTAACTTGTGAGAGTGCTGATTGGTTAAGAGCGAGTAGGGGGCTTGCTGTGAATTTAGATAGCGGTGAAGCTGAAAATCAGGATGCGAGTGCTAGTGATGGCGGGGCACAGGACAATGGGGTTGAATTTCCTCCTGTACCTAGCCAAGGACCCATGCCCCCTATTGCTCCAAGCAATGCCGGAAGATCAACGTCATTCAAAGCAAGATTAGGGCTTTTGAGTGGGAGAAGTTTAGTGGCTTGCACTTTGAGGAGGTGGTCAAGTGGCAATAGTAGTACTCGAAATTGATTAAAATAAGGATCATTCTTGCATTGCAGAGCCCAAAAATGGTCTTTGGCTTTTTTTTTTGTGCATTATTTGAAATTTGAATTGTATCTGATTCCATATTTTATGTACTGAATTTGATATTGGCGTGTTGTTTATTGTATTTTTAATTGAATCTTCCTTGTGGCTGTTCATTTTGGTCTTGTGTTTATTGAGGGACTGAGTTCCGGAATGCAAGATGCACATAACAATGGCATTTCAAGGTTTTGCTATTGCCTTTTTTTAGTATGTTCTGATAATAACTAACCTTATGTGGTTGCTGTTTCAAGTTCCTCGAGTCTTTTATTAGTATTTCACGAAGGGTGTAGCATTCTTTCTGACTGTGTAAATTGCATTTGGGTTGAGAAGTTATAATATCCATCTGCTTCATGAGGCAAGCAGTTTGCTTATATATCTTGGATAATCTCATCGGCAAGCCAGACTGCTCAAATTACTGCAAGAAGTCAAGATCCAAGCATGCATCTTCACTCTTTTAAAAAAGAAAAGGATTTTGATCGATATTTTGTTTGAAACTAGGCTGGAGTCTGCGACTGTATTGTGCTTCTATCCCAATCTTATTGTATGTGGTGGTGGGTTTTACTTTTTGGGGTACGTTGGTTGGAAAGCAGGCATGAATAAGGTTGGTTTCATGTGCTTATCTTGCTATTTGCTACTGGAGCAATGATATTGTGTCAATTGTCAAGTAGGATTAATGATGGTTCAGAACCAAGCAACGTAGCCAGAAAATGATAATGGTTCAGAGCCAGTCAATGTAGCCAGTTATTATCTACAAAGAAATAGGATGTTCTTATTTTTCCAAGTTTTCTGGTTTTTTTTTTCTCCAAAGTTCACATGAATTTTAACGGTGTAGTTTCATTTGAAAGCAGATTGTTTGGTCTTAAGTAAATATCGTGTATACTGAAGTCTACGTAGGGGTAGAAAATTCTGTGGTAGTGGGACTTGGAGAGGATGCAACTATCAAAACATAAACACTTGCAACTAGAATTCTCAATTTGTACCTAAAACTAGTTTGACCATTTTCGTACCGACTGAGATAATCCCACTTGGATGAGGCAGGGCCTCGGGTTGCTTGACAAGTTGCAGATATTGTCATGAACATTCCGAACCTTTCATGCATCAATCAGGAAAATGGATTCCTATCTTCAACAATTACAGCCCATTGGGAAATTTTTGGTTCAAATTTGGTATTTTGTATTGAACAAAGGCAATTCACAGTTATGAATAGAATTGCAAATGAGCCAAACAGTTTGCAAACTACTCAGAATTTAATTCAATTAAAATTCATTCCAAATTTAAATGAATTGGTTTGATAATTAAAGGAGTTAACTTTGAATTGAAAATTTAAATCATTAATAAATGTTCTTTTATAAAAATTTCATATTAATTATAACATAATACTAATTAATTAATATTTATATTACCAATTATATCTAACTATTCACCTATAATTATTTTCTTTCACACATTTATCTTAATAACGGTAAAAATATAAAAGCTCAGTTGGTTGAAAATAGACGGGTAATACGGTGTTCGTATACATCAAATGCGAATTAGTAAAGTTCGCATTTGATAAATGCGAACTTATTTTTTTTAATTTTTTTAATCCGTAGTTCGCATTTGACAAATGCGAACTAGTAGCAGACATTACGTTAATGACTATATTAATGGAAGAGTTAAATGCGGGCGTTTCCGAGGCCACCACGTGGCATAATTAAGGAGTTCGCATTAAATGCGAAATCGTTTAAAATTCAAACCTATTCGCATGTTTTTCTTGTTGTATTTCCAGACTTTCGGCTACCAGAGTTTCATTCATACTTAGAACTGTTGATTAATTCAATCCCCATTAGATGATACTGCTTTGATTTATGGACGTTGCTGTGTTGAAGTGATCCTTGGAGTTGAATGTTTACAATTTTTGCTTGAACATTGTTACCATTCTTGAGATATAATCAATCGCATTCTGCCGGCAGATTAAACATAGATTGTTGTCGGCATAAAGGTTTTAATTGTTCTTGATCCAGGTGAGCGTCGTCGTAGTGTCATGTTTTCA
>CANUEY010245429.1:0-10081 GCA_948099555.1 Croton setiger
ATAATCTTTACAAGCAATCCCAGAATCCAAACGTTCTTTACAGTTCTTTCGACAGCTTCAGAATAATCGAAAACAGAAAATTCTTCCTACTATTCAATTCTGAATTTCAAATTAAACTTTGAAATCAAAATTGAAGTTTACAATCCGAAAGATTATTTTCAAAACAGAAGAAGAAAACAAAAAAACTTTCACTGTGGGATTTCCAGCAGATTTGATTCTCTGGACTTCCTCTTTCCGAAATGAAAATTGGCCTCCTCCCTTAGCTGCTCTCGACTGTGCTTCTTATAGAATCTACTGTCAACAGCCTCTCCATCTAATTCGTCCAGCTGTCCCAACCGAATTGCTTTCGTACGACCTCCAACAAAGTCGTTGCGCTCCTCTCCACTCTCTTCTTCTCTTTTTCTGTTTCTGTTAACAAAAACCGTTACTGTCGAATTCCCAAAAATGGTTGCTCAACTCTATTACTCACTCATCCTCTCTCACATTTACTTTTCCCATTCGAATTTCATTCTCCCTCCTCAATTTTCATTTCAATTTTGCCATCGATTAACTCCTGCAGTTTTCGAGTACGATTCCCCAATGCTGTCTGAAATCCCTAGTTCTTCGATTTTCTTCCTTCTGTCTTTTATTTTTTTTGCTTCTTTTAACCCTCAAACGACGCCGTTTTTTATTTTTATATTTTTTATTTTATTTATTTTTTTTCTGCAATTGAACCAAAAACCATCCTTAAACCGAACCTAATCTCAGATCGAACCGATCCCGGTTCGATCTCTCCCTACTCCCTTTTCCAATTCCAACCTTCAAATTTCGTATATTTCTACTTTTGACCCCAGAACTTCTCCTTCAATTCAATTGCACCCTTCCTATCACCAATTTACCCATTAATTTCCTTTCTTTTTTCAATTTCATCCATTTTCTCCAATTTTCTCAAAATCAACCTATTTTCTTCATTAATTTTTATTTATTCAGAAATAAAATTGAAACTTTATTTAAACATCATTTTAAATTATATTTTAATTTTTAAAACGGAAATTAAAGCAAAACCAAATTTTAAACATTAAAATTGAAAATTCATCAAAAAGGGAAATTTGAATAAAATTGGAATTTTTCTTTATTTTTCCCTTTTTTTTATTTTTTATTTTTTCCTAAAAATCAAAAATTAAAAACAAAGGACTCGAACATATATTTTTTGAAGAAAAGGGAATTTATCGGACTTGGATTAAAATCATTAAAACAACTTGAGGGAGAAGAAAAGCTTAGAATATTCTGGAAATTGAACGAACAAGAGCTGTTTTCGGAATTCTGAAGATTTCATTGAGCTGTTGGCATATTATCATCACTGGTACTTTTTGGGACAAAAATTAAGCGTCAACAGAGGGCAAATGCTGCTCAAATGATTAACCGACCGTTAGAACAAGAACAGGTCGATATAATCATCAAAAACCTACTCCCTGTCTACCAATCACAATTTGCAACTAAGGTAGAAGACCTTATCCAACTGGGTCAACTCAAAGATGACTCAACTAGATACAAGAAACAAAGCCCTACTGGACCAAGTAAAGTGAATGAAGTGGCCAGTATTACCCCAACCAACGCTTTAAACTTGAGTAACAATCAACCAAGAAGAAACTATACTGATCTCAGAATGCCAATCACTTTAGTCTTCCGAGAAGCAGTAAAGGCCGGATACCTCAAACCATTGGAGGCAAGGCCACCACCCAACCCATTACCCCTTAGCTACAAAACCAATGAATACTGTGAGTTCCACCAGGGAAATGTGCACAAGAATGAGGCCTGTTGGACCCTAAAAAGACGAATCCAAGACTTGGTAGATTATGGGTCAATTATACCCAAGATTAAACCCAATATCAATATAAACCTTTTACCCAACCATGGGGTAAATGCCATAACCATTCAAAAGGAATTGTTTAATCCTTTCAACCTTTTTTAGAAATGAACGACATATGTGTCTTGGATCTGAACGACCTATCTGAAGAGGTTGATGCCATAACCCGAAGTGGAACGCAGTACGAACCCATCATTTTGGATAAAGTTCCAAACCAACCGAGGGGAGGAACCCCTGAACTAAAAGAAGACCCAGTCTTAACCAAAATCAAGAAAACCTAAGCTAGAGTATCCATATGGGAACTTTTAGCCTTATCTTTCCCTCATCACCAAGCTCTTTGCAAGGCGTTAAGTCAACTCCAAACATCGGTTGAAGTAAGCCTTGAAACACTTGTGGCTACTTTAACCCAAGCTTTCAAAATATAAAACATTGGGTTCTTAGACCTGCTAGAAAATAAGGGTAATCATAATGAACCCCTTTACATCACAGTCCAAACAAGAGACAAACTGTGCCCATGGTGCTCGTTGACAATGGGCCAGCCTTGAATGTATGCCCTTTAAGAGTAACAAGCTGTTTAGGTTTGAAGGTTTCTGACTTTACACCTTCTAATCAAATAGTAAAGGCATATGATAACACTCGAAGAGAAATTTTAGGGGTTGTCACTCTATCTGTCACCATTAGGCCATCTAACATGGAAGTCCCTTTCCAAGTCATTGATGTCCTTACAAGTTTCAATCTCCTCTTTGGAAGGCCTTAGATACACCAAACCAAGGCTATACCCTCATCCTTACACCAAAAAGTTAAGTTCCTTTACATGGATAAAGTCATTACCATCCAAGGGGACAATTGAAGTCAACTTAGAAGCACCAAAGATCAGTCTCTCCTTGAGGTTAATCCTGAAAACTCAAGCATAATTCTCTCTGGATTTCAATATAACACCATCCAGTGCATAGAAGGCGGGGTGTCAAGTCCTTATGTTCTCTTTGACTTTGAGGCATTACAAATCAATTGCATAGTAAAGTTGATGCTGAAAATGTCCTACCTCCATGGGATGACTATGGCTAAATCTAGTAAAACATACCCTTCAATGCCTGCTTGGGAAAGTCCGGTTGCCAATGGTACCTTTGGTTTGGGATATGAACCAACAGAAGAAGACCTAATGGAAGTGGACCTTAAACCTCTCTGGTTCACGTAAAAAGGACATCACGATGTGTCCCTATTAGAACTTTAAATGGCTATTTTGTTAAGCCAGGAACAAAAATTCCTTATTGTGGTTTCCAAAAGCCTTTCTACTGCTTTAAAGCCCGAAAGATGCTACCGGGAATAGAACTTTTTGCTGACGTGCTTAAGAAAGAGCCTGAAGATCCACTAGTCCAACATATGAAAGATTTTATGCAACCCAATCTCTTTGATGAAGTTGCAGTGACCACAAACTCTGAAGGACTTCTGAATCCAATCTATTTGATCAAGTCAGCTCAAGAACCTTTGGCCAATTGGTATATTGAGAAGGAACAACCTATCATTCAACTCAGTGTCAATCCAAGCCCATAGTCCACCCTTGTACAACTTGAGTCAGAACTTAGTCTTCCTGAGTCTGATTCAAAGTCTCCCAAGTCTTCCAATTCAAGTTTTGAGTCTGATGTAACTGTTGAGGATAATTTCCCCCCTTTCAATAATAACACTCAAATTTTTTATTAACTCTTTTGTCAATCTTCCTAAGTACATTTTTGCAAAAATAATAAAGAAAAAGTAGAAATAAAAGAAACAAGAGAACAAATAATAATTGGCAAAGAAAATGAATTTACATTCATTGCATGTGATTGTACATATAAAGATCAAATTGCTGGGAGTCTCAAGAAGTTCGCCGACTATTTCATGTGGAAGCAGAGCCACGTTACGGGGTTAGATCCAGCCATTGCAGTACACAAAATCCCAAATTTTCCGAGGGCAAAGCTGGTTAAATAGAAGTTGAGAAGAATGAAGCCAAAATGGTCTTTGAAAATCAAGGAAGAAGTAACCAAGCAATTAGATAACAAGTTCATAGAGCCCATTGCTCAAACTACTTGGTTAGCCAACATTGTGCTAGTTCCAAAGAAGGATGGTAAAGTTAGGATGTGTGTGGATTACCGGGACTTAAACAAAGCCCGTCCTAAGGATGACTTCCCTTTACTACATATTGACCTACTTGTAGACATGATGGCTGTACATGAAACAGTCTCCTTGATTGATCTTGCTGTAGGGTACAACTAGATAATGATGTATTCGCCCGATAAAGAGAAAACAACCTTTATCACAGAATGGGGCACCTACTGCTATAGGGTTATGTCTTTCGGGTTAAAGAATGCCGGGGCAACCTACCAAAGAATGGCTACCATCGTTTTTCATGATATGATTCACAAAGAAGTGGAAGTGTATGTGGATGACATGGTCATTAAGTCAAAGACAGCTGAAAGCCATGTTTATGAGCTCGAGAAGTTCTTCCTTAGACTTTGAAAATACAATTTGAAGCTCAACCCAGCTAAATGTCTCTTTGGTGCAACTTCTGGGGTATTTCTGGGTCACCTAATTAGCAGAAGGGGTATTGAGATTGATCCTTCCAAGTCAAAAGCAATCTTAGAAATACCACCTCCGAAAATCGAAAAAGAAATCCGAGGTTTTCTAGGGAGATTACAGTACATCAGCCGATTCATCTCACAATTAGCTGACACCTGTGATCCAATCTTCAAACTTTTAAGAAAAGGAGTTTCCCGAGAGTGGAACAAAGAATGTTAGAAGCCTTTGAAAAGGTTAAGCAGTATTTGCTAGCTCTACCAGTCCTACAGCCTTCTAGGTTGAGAAAGCCATTACTCCTTTATCTATGAGTGACCGATGAAGCCATGGGAGTTTTACTAGCTCAACAAGCAGAAGATTCCAAAGTCGAAAACGCTAACTACTATCTTAGCAAAAGGATGCTTGAGTACGAACTTAAGTATAATCAGATTGAGAAGTTGTGTCTAGCCTTAACCTGGGCTTGCACAAAGCTGCAGCACTACCTCTCATCTTACACCACTTACGTCATTGCAGAATCAAGTCCTTTGAAATTCCTTATGGAAAGGCCGATTTTAGACAGTAAAATGGCCAAGTGAGTGTCAGTGCTCGCAGCCTTTGATCTAAAATTTGTCCAAAGAAAAGCAGTTAAGGGTGGTGCAATTGCAGATCAGTTGGCTGAGTTACCCATTACAGATCAAATGTAAGAGATATAATTCCCTGATGAAGATCTCTTGAATGTGGATAATACCCCTTGGGAAATGTACTTTGATAGAGCCTCTAACTATCACGGTAATGGGATCAGAGTAGTATTCAAAACTCCTTGTGGTGAATACATCCCAATTGCAGTCAAACTAGGCTTCGATTGTACCAACAATAAAGCGAAGTATAAAGCTTGCATAAAAGGACTAGAGGCAGCCCTGGATCAAGGGATAAAAAGTTTAAAGGTATTTGGTGACTCCAACTTAATAGTCTCTTAGGCCTTGAGAAAATAGAAGATAAAAGAAGAGCTTCTGGTCCCTTACCTTCGACGCCTAGATGAGTTGGCTCAACAATTTGATGATCTGACCTTTGATTACTTACCAAGGACCAAGAATCAATTTGCTGATGCTTTAGCCACCTTGGCCTCAATGATGGATGTTGGGGAAGGGAAAATCATCTGACCACTGACAGTTCAACTTTAAGAACAGTCAGCATCCATAATGCTCATGGTAGATGACAAACCATGGTATTGGGATATTTGGAATTACCTCAAAAATGAGGGGTACCCGGAAGGTTCATCCAAAAATGACTAAAAGACCTTGAGGCAGTTAGCAACATGTTATATCCTCATTGGAGATGCACTTTACAAAAGAAATTGGAATGGTATGCACTTGAGATGTATAGACGAGACAGAAGCCGAATTAATCATGGAATCTGTACTGGTGGGGAATTCGGTCCACACATGCATGGAATGGCTCTGTCTCGGAAAATCATGAATTTGGGCTATTATTGGTTGACCATAAATGCCGATTGCGTAAAACATGCACAAAGGTGTCATGAATACCAAATTTTTGCCAAGCTACAAAGGCAGCCTCTTATTGCTCTGAATCCTATTTCTTCACCATGACCCTTCGCCACTTAGGAAATTTGATGTGATTGGAAAAATTCACCCAAAGGCCTCAAATGGCCATCAATTCAATATGGTAGCCATGGATTACTTTACAAAATGGGTTAAAGTGGTCTCTTACTCAGTCTTGAACGCTAGAAAGGCAGCACAATTTGTCCGTACCAACATCCATGTCGGTACGGAACGCCCTTTGAAATCATCACTGACAATGGAACCCATTTCCAGAAAGAGTTTGTAAGCCTATTAAGGGAGAAGAAAATCCAGCATCATAAGTGTTCTCCTTACAGACCCCAGACAAGCAGGGCTGTGGAGGCTGCAAATAAATCCATCAAAGTCATTCTTCAAAAAATGATTCAAAATCACAAAAAAGCTAGCATGAACAGTTACCCTATGCCTTATGGAGTTACAAAACGGCATCCGAACACCTACTGGGGCAACCCTGTATTCCTTAGTATATGGAATGGAAAGCGGTACTCTCTATTAAACTTGAAGTTCATTCAGCTAGAGTCATCCAAGAAAGCCAGATCAATGAGGCTGATTGGATTAACAATTACCATCACCAACTCTTGGGTCTAAATGAAAGAAGACTATAGGCTTTGCATCAGATCCAGAGTTACTAAAGGCGAATGGCTAGACATTTCAACAAGAAAGTTAGAGACCGGAAGTTGGAAGAAGGCTATTTGGTCTTCAAAGAAATCCGAGCACCAGTTACAGACCCCCATGGAAAGTTCCGCCCTCATTGGGCTGGACCATATCTGCTGAAGAAAATTCTCTTTGGAGGAGCAGTCATCCTAGCAGATCTAGACGGCTTGGAGTTCATAAACCCATGTAATTTAGATCAATTAAAAAGATATTATGTATAAACCACATGCATGTAATGAGAACTACATGAACCTGATTCTCCTTAAAAGAAAAATTGTATTATGGAGATACGTAGGCGAGCCCTTCGGTCTCGGTTCAAAATTAATAAAAATTTTCATTTTCATTTCATTCTCTTTGCCAATTAATAAAAAAAAGAAAAGCTCGCTAAGTTGAGAACCCGAAAGGGCGGCTTAGGCAAAAATTAGAGCAAGTAAAAGAAAAATAAAAGCTCGCTAAGTCGAAAACCTGAAAGGGTGGCTCAGGCAAAAATTAGAGCAAATAAAAGGGAAAAATGGGCAGCTCGCTAAGTCGAAAATCCGAAAGGGCAGCTTAGGTAAAAATTAGAGCAAATGATAATAAGCGGAATCGTACTTGGGAAATAAAAATAATTCATTCAAAAGAACAAAGTTGAGTCAACCCAGAATAGCTAAAATGTTCCTTCTCATTTCCAACAATTACAAGGAAAAATGAGCATTATTACAAACCAAAAGAAAAAGGAGGGAAGAATTAACGGCAGAACCTTCTCCTAGGCTCTTCTGTATAGGCCGACTTGGTCAAATAGACGGATAGGTCTGTTTGAAACCCGTTTATAGCTTCCATCATCTCATCCAACAAACCAGGAGGAACCTGCATAACAGACAGTTAGAATTCAATTACTTGTGCAATCATTTTGCAGAGTAAAATTTGATCACTTACCTCAGTGACGTTAGCACCAGGAATAATTGCTTGATCTGGATCATTCGTAGAAACCTCATGATATTCAAGGGTACTAGCTGTAGTGAAATATAAAACCTTATGAGGAAGACGAAGCTTCCCAAAGGTTAGGATGAACTGGACCGGTGGCCTTGGTAACAGATCTGGGCGTCCTCCAACCTCTAGAATCCCCCTTAGAACCGGAACTAGAGGGACCAGCATCAGTACTATGGGTAGTAGATACACCTCTTCGAGCCCTCATCGTAGGTGAAGGACCAAAAGCTTGAGAACTAACAGGTCTGGTAGGTGTAACCCTCTCTATGTTATTCATTGTGGGCCCTATAGGTCCCAGTAGTCGGTGGCAAAAGAAGAGGTCGTAGTCCCGGTTAACGAAAACAAGCTCCTCATAATAGATCCCATCGCGGTGGAGATCACTGACGATCGTACACTCGCCCGCTAATATGTCCTTTTGAGGGGCATAGGGAACAACTTGATAATCCGAAACTTGCCAGCAAACCCTTTCACCCAAATAATACCTCCTCAATATTGGATGCACCAAAACAAACCAGCGATTAGAAAAATCAATCGAACTTTGAAACCGAGGGTTCATTTCAATAAGAGGTATCAACTGGGGTCATTGTCATCTCCCTAAAAGAAAGGTGGAACGTATTCGTAGTGTCCCACCACCGCTCAGCCAGGGCACACAATAACTCCTTGTTAGCAACTCTGCCTGACTCCATGGAATTCAAGTTGTGTAGTCTGATGGGCAAATTATGGCTCCCACAGGATCATCGGGACTTAGGATGTCCATCGGAATGACAGGCATGGAAGGCACGGCGGCAGAAATCTTAATGGCCGGATCCTGAGGTAGGAAGAGTTATTGTTAAAAAAAAAACTGGCACAGCAGGTTTACTGGGGCATAATCTACAGTAGTCGAAACATGGGTTTCGGGCTCTGCCAAAAGATTAGCGTTCTCGATGTCTAGGGATTGCAGGATCTCGCTACCTGTGGAGTCATTGTCGGAAGACATGTTAAGAAAATTCTTCGGAAAAGAAAAGGGAAACTCTTAGAGAGAGAAGGAGAGACTTGGGAGGGATGACTGAAAATGAAAGCTTCCCCCCTATTTATAGGCAAAAATCCCAAAATGTGGGTCCTCCCTGCGCGTCCAGACACCGACCTCAAAATTCGCGATTCAGAACGCCACTGGGCTCCATAAATTACATTTATGTCGCCCAGTGCAGGGCAATTGTGAATACTCGAATTTTGAGTCCTAGAAAACCGAGTTCTGCAGACTACAAACAGTTGACCTATACCGGGCGTTTTCAGAAACTGTACTGGAAGTATGCCTTCATGGTACTAAAAATGTCCAGGATTTTATGAGGGTCACAGAAATGCCCTCGGAAAAGCCATCGGAGTCCCGGAACATCCTAAAAAGGCTCCAGAACGAAAAACGCGCGAGTCAAGGAGGCAAGGCAGCCCGGCCGCCATCGGAAGGCAGCCCCGGCCGCCCTCGGTTGACTTTTGGCCGAGTTTAACCCTATAAATACCCCCCAAACATCATTTTTCTCCACACATTGAGCTGTGTTGACAGCCGCTCTCTTCTCCCTTTTTGCCTACGTGATTCTTCATATCCAGACAATTCTTTACTGCTTTCTTCATTGCATTGTTGTGATAACTTGCATTTTCATTCATAATCACATAATAAAATAAGTCCAAATCAAGTTGAAGCTGTGAAGTGGACGCCAGTTATCACAGGTATGATTCAAAACTCAATCTTTTTGATTTAATTCTCTTCTACCTTATTCTCAATCATGCATACATGACATTTGCGTTACATAATCACACTTTTTGGCCACAGAGCCACTCAAAATCAAATCTTTCTGCTACAGCGCCATCTTAAATCAAATCTTTAGACTGCAGTGCCACTTAAATCACTTATTTTGGCCACAGCGCCACTCAAATCAAACTTTTAGCCGCAGCGCTATCTAAAAATCACATTTTTGGACCCAAGGCCTAATAAACCCCTTTTTCCCTAGTGGAAACACACCAAAATACACATTTTAGCCAAAAGGCCTAAAAATCAATTTCCCCCAACGGAAACACTCAAAATCACACTTTTCGACCACGGAAGTCGATGTAGCGTCCTCTCTTATACCTTACGTTATAAAACATGTCATATTTTTTTTTTAAAACATATATCTCCATTTTAATTATCTTGTTAAGCTATACCATAACATAATAACTCAACATATAACATACATATACCAGATATCAAACACACATAAATATTCATATTTACTTACATACCCTTTTGCCTTATTATCTCAAACGTAATTAACATATATATATACAATGCCAAAATATAAGGTAATACTATACAGAAGTAGCATTAAAAAAAATTTTATATGCAACTGGTACAAATGATGTGACGAGAGGGAGAGAGGCCTAGGCTTCAGCTGTACCGACCTGAGCTATAGACCTGTGAAGTCTCAGTACTTCACTCAAACAGCTAACCTGAAAAACATAATATGCGTTTTGTATGAGTC
>CANUEY010245466.1:0-13278 GCA_948099555.1 Croton setiger
GATTAAAAATATTAGGAAAATATTTTAGGAAAAGAGGAAAGAGCGAACCGAAGAAGGAATTTGATCAATTCCGAATTTGGAGCTCTTTATTATCCTCGGATAATTTTGGGGGTGTGCACAAATTGAGCGTCAACAGTAACCTTCATGGTACTAGAAATGTCCGGAATATTATGAGGGTCACAAAAATGGCCTCGGAAAATTCATCAGAGTCCCGAAACAGCCTGAAAAGGTTCCGGAATGAAAAACACATGAAAAGCTGAAGCAGGGCGCCTCCTGGCCGCCCTCTAGGGCGCTCCGGGCCGCTCTAAGTCAACATTTTGGGTGAAAATCACCATTTAAATACCCCCTCTCAACATCTTTTTCCACACACATTGAGTTGTGTTGACGGCCGTTCTCTTTTCCCTCTTTGCCTTCGGTGATTCCTCATCTTTAGGCAATTCTTTACTGCTTTTTGCATTGCATTGTTGTGATAACTTGCATTCATTCATAATAAACACTAACAAAATAAGTCCAAATCAAGCTGAAGCTGTGAAGTGGACGTCAATTACCACAGGTATGAATCTTAACTTAATCCATTTGGTTTAATTCTCTTCTTCGCCTTATCTAATCATGCATACATGACATCTGCATCGCATAATCACATCTTTTTGGCCATAAGGCCTAAATAAATCAATCTTTTAGCTAGGACACCATAAAAAATCACTCTTTTTGGTCTTAAGGCCTAACAAATTAAACTTTTGGCCGCAGCACCACCTTAAAATTTCAATTTCGGCCAAAAGGTTTAAAAAAACCAATTCTTTCTAGCGAAAGCACCCTAAAAATCCCATTTTCGACAACGGACGTCGTAAAACTCCCATTTCAGCCAAAAAGGCCTAAAAATCACATTTTTGACCGCAGACGTTGTAAAACTCCTATTTCAGCCAAAAAGGCCTAAAAATCATATTTCGACTACGGACGTAGTAAAACTCTTATTTCAGCCAAAAAAGCCTAAAAATCACATTTTCGACCACGGACGTCGTAAAACTCTCATTTTGGCCAAAAAGGCCTAAAAATCACATATTCGACCAAGGATTTTCTAAAACTCCCATTTCGGCCAAAAAGGCATAAAACTCACATTTTCGATCACGGACGTTGTAAAACTCCTATTTTGGCCAAAAGACCTAAAAATCACATTTTCGACCTCGGATGTTGTAGAACTCCAATTTTTGGTCCAAAGACCATATTTCGGCATCAAAATGCCAAAAACAAATTTTTTGGCCAAAGTCCCACCAATCATTTTAAAACTCACTCACACATTATGGCATGCATACATGCATTCCTCCCCCTTCACTACGCCTTTAAATAGGCTATTCCGAACTACAATGACTTTGATCTCTCATTCAAACGAGAGTATGTAGGCATATTCGGGATCTAACCCCGAGTAGTAGGTCCACATTTTCAAAGCTCCTCATATACATCTTGCATTACAAATACTTAAGAGAATAGGATAGTTAGATGATTGCATGACATAATCTCCGAATCCTCCTCGGGTTCGAAGATTAGTGTCTTTCATTCATTAGGGCGATTAACCTAGAAATAAGTTAATCACAAAATGGAGTCACTAGGACTTCTTTCTTAGTTTTTCCCTCATAAAAAATAAATTAAGTGCCGACTCTAAGCACACATTAAAACTAGGGGGGTGTTAACTAATTATGTGTATAATTTTCTAGATGGAAGAGGAGAAAATATGAAGAAGAAATTATAATGGTTCGGAGATAAACTAATCCTACATCCACTTCTTGGCTTACTATCCACTAAACAACCACTTGATTATAATGGTGTTTTCTAAGCTTACACCAAACTTAGAGTTTCCAAGACTAACTCTTGAACCTTTACAACAATTAATGAGTTTTCTAGGCTAACTTAACAAATTTCACAATAAAAATTGATTGCAAATAGGAAAATGGGTAGAAGTACAATTAACAGGTTATTGTATATTAAATGCTTAGTTGTTGTAACCTCTTAATGGATGTAGGAAGGGTTACTTATACCCACAACAACCCTTCTAGTTGTTGGACCCTTAAAAGATGGAGTTTTAAGTCTGTCTAATTGTAAACCCCAGACTTTTATTTTGAAAGGATCGAAATAAAAATTCACATCGAATTGTTGAAGTCGCCACTTAATTTATTATTTTTACTAGGTAAAATTAAAGAACACCTAAAATATGACTTCAATTAATTAATAATACAATTAATTATCCCAACAGATTAGACATTAGTTGGTGAACCCAATGAGGATTCGGAGACCATGTTTCAGACTTAAATTAGGAAAAATATCAAATTTAATTAAGGTTAATTCAATTAATTATCCCAAAGAGAATAATAAATCATTCGAAACAAAATATAAATCAAATGGATTAATAAGATATAAAATTAAAAAGATTACTTAAGTATCCCAAATCATCTCAAACAAGATATTAAATCCCAACTAAAGATTGATCCAATCAAATCAAGTAAGATAACAAACTATTCCTAATAAGATATAAATAAAAGAGTTTCTTACAAATAAATCAAATGAGTTAAATTATCCCACAGAAGATATAAAGTATCTCAAAATATCCCAAATACTCCAAATAGCAAACCAAAAATAAGAACAGAAACCAAAATAAGGAGTTTTGGGCTTTTTGGCCTACTATTTGGGGTAATATCCTAAATATGCTTATATATTCTCGTTTTAATAAGAAATCGAAGCAAATGTAGTTTGAATCGCCTCATGAAAGGCTTAGAAGAGGCATGCATTATGCATGTATTGTGTATTTTGCACCTTTGATGGCTTAAAAAAATTGTAGGGCTTTTCGCCATAATCATAAAGTGTTCGCTTAGCAACAAAATAGTAAAAGGTGGCTGCTTAGCAACAAAATAATAAAAGGTGACTACTTAGCAGCAAAATAGTAGAAGGTGGGCACTAAATGCCAAAAGATGTGCACATGCTAATTGAAATAAAGCTAAAAACATTCCTTGGTAATTGATGATTGCTACAGAGCTTCAGCTTGACTTGATCTTGAAGGAATACTCCAAAAGTTTAGGGATGCGTAAAATTAGAGCCTCTTTGAGAGAATATTGCTTCTTGGGAAAATTTTGGTGTGCCTTTTGAGATCAGAAAAAATTTTTCCTTGAAAAAAGAAAGTCCCCTATTCAAATGGTGATAACAGGTCTATTTATAGATTACAAATCAAAATTCTGGCGCAAATAGGCGCAGGTAGTGCTCCAAGTGGCACAGGGGGCGCCAGGTTACGCGAGTGGCAGAGTAGTCTTTCATTCGTTTTGGATTTTTTCCATTCAAACTATTTTTTGCACATCTCTATAGCTTTCTGGACTTTTTTTGACTCCATATTCTTGATCAGCGCATTTTTTCGGTCGTTTCAAGTACCAAATTGATATATTTTCGGGACCAAATGAAAATGATTCACCATTTGAATGGAGTACTGAATTGATATATTTTTGGGACCAAATGATTCATAGTCAACTAGACATCGTATGTAAAAGATAGCCAAAATTTAAGTGTTCATACCCATAGGTCATGTGGGAGACCAAGATGTAGCGTGCACGACCTCTCACTGAATTATTTTAATGGTTACTTTAACTAACTTTTAAACGCTGTCAGGAACATTTGATATGCTAGTCGTTGGGTAGTTACAGCAATGTCGCGTGTGAGACAATTAAGGTAGCGTACGCAACATGTCCAATTTTCAGAGTTCTTAAATTCTTAAAGGTCGTGAGCCAGAAAGGGTGTAGCGTGCGAGATGCATGCCCAAAACATTCTGGACTTCTAGCTTGTGTGAGTCACGTGTGAGACTCTTGGTGTAGCGTGCGAGATGCATGCCTAAAACATTCTGGACTACTAGCTTACGCAAGTCGTGTACGAAAAAGTTTAGTAGCGTGTGCTACGATGCTTTGTTTTCTTTTTAGCTTGACTTTTGGACATTTCTCCATTTTAGAGTCAACTTATTTTGTTGAATTATCACTTACACTTAAATAAACATTAGTACATTAGTAGAGCACAATTCAAATTAGTTTGTCATCAATTTTAAAATCTAAGAGGTATTTGCACAACACCAAATATGACAATAATCACGAGATTTAATAATATACACATTTTTATTTTACTAAACAAATACATGAGATTCAAAAATTAGGGAAATAATACTTTTATCTAGATAAAGTTTATAGAAATTTAATATTTCTAACTATTTACTTTGGTCAAAATATTAATTTATTTTTCTAGAATTGAAAATTACTAAATATCTCGACATCATTAAATAAAAACCAATCAAAAAAAGTAAATAACTGTAAATACAATTTAATAAATAAAGGTCAATAAATTTTAATACAAGTAAATGAACAACTGTAAATAATATTCAATAAAAGTAAATACAATAAATAATTTTATACAAATCAAAACAAGTAAATACAAATGAACAAGTAAATACAAATGAATAAAAGTATATACAAGGGCGTATTTACAATTTCAAGGGGCATTTTGAAACTTTTTGTAAATATATAGGACAAAATTGATTTTTGACAAGGTAAATTTCTTCCTCATGAAGAAACCCTACCAGCCACCTTCAACCTCCATTTTAGCTTGCTCCGATCAAGCTCAGGCGATTGAGCTTGTTTTGATCAAGCTCAACCGCAGGTGCCATCAAACCTCTGATCGAGCTCAACCGCCGCCAAACCCCAGCCATCCTATTGATTGAGCACAACAACAACATCATTGCAAACCAAACCATTGCTAACTGCCTCTTCTAAATTGAACAACTGTTCAAAACACCACCAGCCAATGATTTCTCTACCTTAATTTCTTGATAAACAGCAACTAGTCGACACAAAATTAATTTTCAAATCCATAGATTTTCATACTTTCTCGAGCATAATTAGAGGCTGATTGAAGTAGGCAACTACATCATATTTATTTTTTTTAAAAAGAAAGTTTCAAAGTGTGCTGTTTTTGTGAAATTTCTCCTTAACTTTATCAAATTAATATTTTTTAGTTTAATAAACTTATTAGGAAATTATGAGTTTAGAATATGAGTTAGAATGGATTAGCTATAAAGCAATTAGCTTTCATCCATTTCCTAGATATATACACGTTAAAATTCTAATATCTTTTAGGGTAAAAGAAAAATCTTCGGTAGAAGAAATAGACATATAGCTAGTCTGATATATTTATTTTGAATTTCAGGGTTAAAAAACTTTTTCCTTCAAGTTTTATTTTCATTATTTATTAATATATTGTCCAGTAAAAAATTTTAATTATGTAGATAGTTCATAAACTTATAAAAAAAAAAATGAAATTTATCGGTTATATTTAGAAAATACAAGTAAAAAACAGAAAGAGAAAGAAATTAGGCGTAGAATTTATGATATGAGTTTGGTGAGCATCTTGAGGAGTGAACTTATTCTTTTTGAAAGTTTAGTGATATTTAAGTCAAGATATGATAAAAGTGATTCAGGAAAGAAACAAGTGAATTGGAATAATGAGTTCATGATTCTAAAGTTCCATTGATAGTGTAGTTTTTGGTGTCTACCATTCGAATATTAATTGGATGGCTGCTATAGTTTTGCATTACCAATCTAACCATGACATTTAAAAGTTTTTTTTTTTTTTTTTTTATCTTGATAATATATTGCATTATATATTCTCGATTTAAGTTTCCAAGCATTAACAAATTGTTGCAAACAAAGCTTTCAATGAGACTAGCTAAAATTAAGTTCAAGGATAGAGAGGGACCTAGTCTATTCATAGAGAATCTTATGGATCTTCCCATCCCAAGTCTTAATAGGATTACACTAGTATTGGCCATATGCTGGGTGCAGGATGCGGGTCGATTAACTGGCGGTTCACAATTCATTTCACAGGTTGTGGCAGACCGGTTTTCTGTCGGTTTCGAATGATTCGTGACATTTTTTTTATTTAATGTATTTTTTTAACTTGAAAAAAAAATTTGTAGTGAGTACTTTTTTTAGCAATTTTTAATAATTTTTGAGTAATATAAAAAAAATGAAGTTTAAAAAATTCAAAATCGATTGCAAACAAGATAAAAAATAGAAGAATTTCTAGAAGATAGAATTCTATTAATTAAAGGAAATTTATATGGAATTTAAAAATTTACAATCAAATTTAGTAATTAATCTAAAAATATTAGACAAAATAAAAGAAAAAATAAGTTTTCTATTTTTAAAGAAAATTTATTTTGTCACGTATCTTTATTGGGATAAAGAAGAATCAATGACCTACATAGTTTTCTTACCTTAATTGAATTTTTGGAACTCCAATTTCATTTTTTTACCTCAAAGTTCGGTGGTATGGAGCTCTCGGTAATTTTTGAACTCTTATCGGAAGAAGAACTTCAAACGTCTTGTTTACGTGCATCGACTCAATGCTCAACTCCGACAAAAGCTTGTGCTTTAAGGTTATCGGCTCTCAATTGAGTTCTTTTTTTGGAAAGTAGAAGATTGCCGACACTAAAAGCTTACTTTACCACTACTGTTGAAATCGGCGCCACTAAAACTTTTTTTTTTTTTTTTTGCAATTTGAGCCATTATTGGTATTTTCATGTCAGCTCCATCACTCCAAAATTTCGAAATTGATAGTATCCATTGACTCATTTGTGAACCCTTACTGGAGAAGCGATGACCCCTTCCGAGCCGCTGGGCCGATCCGCGACGGAGTCGATTGGCCGGGGATGTTCACTCGGGGTGGTATGTGTGTAGAGTCGCCACTTAATTTATTTTGTTAAAGGGGAAAAATTAAGAAAGAACCCTTAATGACTCCATTTTGCGATTAAACTATTTCTAAATTGATCGCCCCAATGGATGAAATGCACTTGTCTTCGAACCCGATGTGGATTCGGAGGTTATGTCATGCATTCATATCCATGATTCTTTTCCCTTAATGTATGCAATGCAGAAATGAAGAGATTTGGAAATGATCGTAGGGAGACCTACTATTCGAAGTTATATCTCGAATAAGCCTACATACTCTCGTTTGAATGAGAGATCAAGATCAATGTAGTTCGAAATTGCCTATTTAAAGGCGTGGTGGAGGGGTGTATATGCATGTATGCATGCTATGAGTGTGTTAAAGTGAATTTAGGCCTTTGGCCGAAAAGGGAGTTTATCGACATCCGTGGTCGAAAAGGGAGTTTATCGATATCCGTGGTCGAAAAGGGAGTTTATCGATGTCCGTGGTCGAGGTGTGTGAAATGTAGGCCTAGTGGCCGGAAAATGAGTTTAACGACGTCCGTAGTCGAAAAGTGTGATCTGTAGGTTTAGTGGCCGAAAAAAGAGTTTTATGACGTCCGAGGTCGAAAAGTGTGATTTGTAGGCCTAGTAGCCGAAAAAGGAGTTTTATGACGTCCGAGGTCAAAAAGTGTGATTTTTAATGTTTCCAATGGAGGAAATTGATTTTTAGGCCTTTTGGGCAAAATGTGTATTTTGTGTGTTTCTGCTGGGGAAAAGAGGTTATTAGGCCTTGGGGCCAAAATGTGATTTTGAGGCGGCACTGCGGCCAAACACTTGATTTGGTGTGGCGCTATGGCCAAAAAAGTGATTTTGAGCGGCGCTATGGCAGAAAATTGGTTTAAGTGCCACTGCGGCCAAAATTGAGTGATTTGGGTGGCGTAGTGGCCAAAAAGCGTGATTATGTAATGCAAATGTTATGTATGCATGATTGAGAATGGGGTAGAAGAGAATTATATCAAAAGGATTGAGTTTCAAAACATACCTGTGATAACTGGTGTCCACTTCGTAGATTTAGCTTGATTTGACTTATTTTATTATGTGTTTATGTATGAAAATGCAAGTTATCACAACAGTGCAATGCAGAAAGCAACAAAGAATTGCCTGGAGATGAAGAATCGCCGTAGGCAAAAAGGGAGAAGAGAGCGGCTGTCAACACAGCTCAACGTGTGGAGAAAAATGATGTTTCGGGGGGGGGGGGGGGTATTTATAAGGTTAAACTACCTTGCCTCCTCGACTCTGACGTTTTTAGATCCGGAGCCCTTTTCGGGACGTTCCGAGGCTCCGATGGCTTTTCCGAGGGCATTTATGTGACCCTCGTAAAATTCTGAACGTTTCTAGTACCATGAATGCATACTTCTGTAATTTTGGTGCCGCCCGATCTATGTCGACTGTTTGCAGTATGCGGAACTCGGTTTTCTAGGCCTCAAAATTTGAGTATTGATATCATCTACATATTCAAATTCATTGGACATGTATTTGTTAAGTTCTGAAAAGCAACTTGCACCGATCCCCCTCAGCCTTTCTTGATATTGGGAATAAATGAAAGAAATTTTATTTTAAACAATTCCCTCACTCGGTTAGGCGGGAGCAGAACTCCCTTCAATGTCAGTACTACTAGTAGCAGAAGCATTATTATTTGGAAAGTGAAGAAAAAATTCATTAACTGTTTGTTTAGTTTCATCAACAAGATTATTCACATTTACTCGTTGATCAACAAGTAATTGCAAAGTTTCATAATAAATATCTAAAATAATTTCTAACACTTGAAGTCTACACCTAGGATAAAAAATAACAACAAAAAATAAAGGTGAAATATTTTTAAAATGATGCAACCATTTAGTTTTCATCACTTGAACACAATCTTTTAAATGCATATCACTTTCAAACATGTGCAATTTTCAGCAATATTTACACTACATTTAAAAATTATATGAGAAGTTGGTTTATAAATATAACTAAAAATATTTTTAGCATCATTAAAAACTTACAATAAATTAATTATTTGTGCACAAAAATCCTCATTTTGTGGGTGAATTACAATTGCATGATTTTTTTAAATTATAAAATGCACACAAATGATATTTTTATTCATATGATTGTGATAACAACTATATGTGAAATTCCACCTAAATGACATCCCTAACTGAAAACATATGTCATGCAAATTTTCATTACAGGCATAACGCATTTTTACGATTTTTATTGCATAAGCATTGATTTGGTAAGAGGTAAATAAATGATTACTTACTTGTCAAGAAATTATATATATGAACATTATAAGAATTAAATTGAAAATATATGAATGATTAAAAATTTAGGACTCGCTAGGATTTTTATTTGATGTGACCGTTTAAATTATGGTGGCGTAAATAATTAAAAGGGGTAAATATGGATTTAATAAAAGGTAAAATAAGTCGGTTTTGAATCAATAAATATTTTGACTTTGAAATTTGATTTATATATATTCCTAATGCAAATCACATGTCATAAATGTCGTCATTTTTAAGCATAACATATTTTTACGATTTTATGGTAAAAGTAATATTAATTAGATATTTCTTACATGTTAAGAAATTAAATAAATGTGAATATTATAAGAGATTAAGTTAAAATATTTTAATAAAATAAGTTTTAAAGACTGGTATCTCTCCTATTTTTCTAAAACAAAGGAAAATCTCCAAACCTAAAGAGCATACTCCAAAGTTTCTATTTTGAGAACCAGGTTGCAAACTAAACTGAATTTTGATGATTAATGTAGTGTATTAACCCTACATCATTGTTTTGGTCATTAAGATGTGTTATGTTAAGTTTTACCCATTTTCTGTCCTTACTTGCTGCTAGTCTATCTGTTGCTCCTGTTTCTCTTGTTTATGTTTGAATGCCTAGTTCTGTTCAAACCCATCCAGTTATCAGTTTTGTTCCAGCCCAATATGAGTTGTTGTTTTGGATTTCACTTTAGTTTGTTGTGATTGGAAGGCAATAATCTTAACTTTTGGCGTTTTAAATTTTTGATTTCAAAAATTAGTTTAAAGACAGTTATGGGTTTTTATTCATACTATAGGATGCTGCTTTGTTTTGATATTTCAGTTTGAATTTAAGCGATGTCGTTTTTGTGAGAAAATGTTATGAAAGATTATTTTTAGGATGCCATTGGACTGCCAAAATGTTTGGCAAAACTAAGGATCCTTTTGATGTCTTTGAACGTTTTGGAGGACCTTCTTTGCTATTCTGGATGTTTTATGTAAACTATTTTATGTGGAGAACTTATATTGAAAGTTAAACATACGGGGAGGGGACTGTTTTGGCAATTTGATTAAATAGGAATTTATTTTGTAACTTTGGCATGTTATAGAGATTCTTGGGCAATATTATATGATCTAAAGATTAATTTGTTAATTCTGCATGCTTTGAGGGTTTGACGACAATTCTTGCATATTTAAAGACTGTGTTTTGATAGTGTGGTATAATGATGGACTGTTTTGAGATAGCTTCATGCTATAAGGGACCATTTTGGCAATTCATGGTAATAAAAGGGCTAAAGTGTAAATTGTTGCATGCTAGGGTGTTAGTTCATAATTTAAGCATGTTTAGGTCTAGTTTTCACAATATTGGCATGAATGAAGACGGTTCTGAAAATTAATATGTTAGGAGGGGCTGTTTGGTAATTTTGGTATGTTGCAGGGACCTTTATGTAATTTTGCATATTTATTGCTTCCTTTTGGAAAATTTTACATGCTAAGGTTTCTTCTATGTTTAATGAGCTATTTTAGAAAACTTGTATGCTCAAAGGGAAAATTGGTAAATTTTTATAAAATAGGGACCAAATCGTAAATTGCCAAACTATGATTACTTTTATGTAATTTTCCATTCTTGTTTAAAAATATTAATTTATATATTTGTGGATCATTTGGGGTTTTAATTTGGGTTTCAAATGGGTAGAATGTAATTTAATTAGGACCAAATTGTAATTATTTTCTCCAAAGGAGAAACAATAATTAGTTTAGCGCATGAATTTATTTTTGCGCAATTTACTTTATTGCTTTCTATATTGTGATTGCGCGAACGACTTAAATCACCGAATTAGGAACATCAATAGATTAATAAAGAAATTGGCTTTTTCAAATTACATCTTAACTTAAATTTTGGAAAACAAAATGGTTTTTAGAGGCCATTAAATCCGGGCATCAGTCGAAATGAAATTTCGGCTGGCGTATACAACCCTTTTACTCAGATCTTTTTGGTTCCAGTCCTTCTTTCTTTTATTAAACAAAAGAGACTCAACCTTTTATTAAAATTGGATTAGTTTTCTTAAAAACTAAAATTGGTTCCCGAAGGTGGCGACTTAAATCTTTTTTAAGAGTGACTAGTTTGGCACCGCGCTAAAGTTTATCACCGCTTTTCGAAAAAAAAAATTCAAAGTTTAAAATTGGGCAAGAATTTAGCTACAGGTTGAAAACGAATCTTAAAACTCGTTTGTCGCTCCCCCGCGGGCGGTAACAGTAGTACACAAGATTCCAACCTATCTTGAGGCAAAGCCAGTCAAACAGAAGTTGAGAAGAATAAAGGCAAAATGGTCTTTGGAGATCAAAGAAGAGGTAGTCAAACAGTTAGACAAACAAGTTCGTAGAGCCCATCACTTAGACGACTTGGTCAGCCAATATTGTACCAGTTCTGAAGAAGGATGGTAAAGTAAGAATGTGTATGGACTACCAAAACTTGAATAAGGCCTGTCCCAAGGATGATTTTCCTTTGCTATATATTGACTTACTTGTTGATCGAACGACTTTACACGAGACAGTCTCTTTGATTGATCTTACTGTGGGTTACAACTGGATAATGATGCATCCTCCCAAAAAGGAGAAAACAGCCTTCATTACAAAATTGGGCACCTACTACTATAGGTTCATGCCTTTTGGGCTAAAAAATTTCAGGGCAACCTATTAGAGAATGGCAACAACAATCTTCCATGACATGGTCCACAAAGAAGTGGAGGTATATGTGGATGACATGGTTATCAAGTCAAAAATAGCTAACAATCATGTTCATGAACTTGAGAAGTTCTTCCTTAGACTTCGCAAATATAATTTGAAGCTCAATCCTGCCAAGTGTTTGTTCGGTGCAGCATCAGGGGTATTCCTGGGACATCTGGTTTGCCGAAAGACGATTTTGATCCTTCTAAAATCAAGAGCAATCTTAGAAAAACCACCTCCGAGAACGGAGAAAGAAATTCGTGGTTTTCTGGGAAGACAACAGTACATCAGTCGGTTCATCTCACAGTTAGGTGACACCTGTAGTCCAATTTTCAAACTCTTAAGAAAAGGATTTTCATAAGAATGGAATGAAGATTGCTATAAGACTTTGATAAGATTAAGCAGTATTTGCTAACTCCACCAGTGTTACAGCCTCTAAGGCTAAGAAAGTCATTGCTCCTCTACCTTTCAGTAACAGATGAAGCAATGATGTAACGTCCTCTCTTATACCTTACGTCATAAAACATGCCATTTTTTTAACATTTTAATTCTTATTTTACCCAAGTCCAATTCAAACATTAACCAAGCATAAACCAGAAGCAACAAACCAAATATCAAACATAACATATATCAAACCCATATTCTCATCTTAATAGCCTATTTATCCCAAAACTCTATTAACAAGACATATACATAATATACATATGCCAAAACATGTAATTATGCTATACAAACATAGCATAAGGAAAAAGCTATATGCAGCAAATGCAGATGTCGTGGTGTGAGGGAGAGAGGCCTAAGCTTCAGCTGTACTGACCTGAGCATAAACCAGTGAAGTCTCAGTACTTCACTCAAACAGCAGACCTGAAAACACATGGTGCGATTTGTGTGAGTCACATACTCAGCAAGTGCTAAACAAAGCAATATCATATAAAAAATAGAGCAATTCATCAAAGACATATCAACTTTGTTCAATATCAGGTCATACATAACATATATATCAAAATCATATCTTAAAATGCATAATGACATGTCATTCTTTTTTCTTTAGTTGTGATTTATCGACCAAGTGTTGCCTCGGGAATTTCACGGCATATTAATAACCATAGCTGCCCAGCAAACCAGTAAGACCAGAATATATCGTCGGTCAAAAATGGATTCGTGGATCAAACTTTATTATGCAGTATACACCAGATCTGTGACACCCTCGACTAAAAGCATACGTCTTTTTGATGTCATTTCACACATTTTATGCATTTTTATTTAAATGCATTAGAGTATGACATGATATATGACATTTACATGAAATATATTATTTGGGAAATCATTATAAAAGAGTTAAAAATGATAAACAATAGTGGTTTTAAGTTCGTTTATCATCGAAAGACATAAACGGAGCCAATTAGGGTTTTTGGCTCGCGCGATCGAAAAATATCGAAAACGCGCAATATTTTAAAGTAAATGAATTTGAGATGATTTTATATGTTTTCATACATGATTTAAAGAGTTTTGGGACCAAAATTATA
>CANUEY010245634.1:0-26368 GCA_948099555.1 Croton setiger
GTAATTCGGTAATTTTTTTTTTACCTAAAATTTTAAACTCCCCTACCGAAACCGTTACCGAATACCGACGGTTATTACCGATTACCGATCGGTAAATTACCGTTACCGATTTTCGGTTACCGAATTGATTCGGTTCGGTAATTACCGAAATTTGCTCACCCCTACAAAAGGTCATATAAATTTAATTTAGATTGGATCAGCTAATAAGATTGGTAAATTCGCTTATAAAAATATTTTGTCTAAATCCACTTTCCTTTTATTGACAGATTTGTAGTTATTAACTTATTTTTGTAAATAGTTTTAAAATAAAACTAACATTGTAAATATTTTTATTCTTTAATCATTTTTTTGTCATAAGTCCTCCTATCTTATACTTTAATGTAGAATCCTATCCCCAAACGTAATCGCAGTAACAGTCCTAGCCATCATCAACCACCTCCGCCACCACACCCCGTGGTGTTAATGAAGACCTTTTTGAGCTCACCAGACCCGCCAATTTGGCGGTGGCCTCTTTCCTTGCTCCGCCGCCACCGCCAGAGCTTTCCTCCTCTGCCCTCCACAGGAGACTTGGCTAGACTTTCCCGTTACTGATGATCAATTTCGATGGTATATATCTTTCTTTAATTCTTATACGAAATTGAACTGATTTAATATGGAAACTGATTCATTTACAAAAATAGTGTTTAAATTCTGAAAGTGGACATTAAAAGGTGTTTTCGCATAACATATATGCGAACTACCATAGTTCGCATAAAACTTATGCGAATTTTTTTTTTTCATTTTTTTAATGCAAGTTCGCATAAGAGGTATGTGAACTTGTAACGGTAAACAACGTGATTACGTTAATGACTGTATTAATGGCGTCGTTTAGGCAGACGAAGCAGAGGATGACACGTGGCCATGCGGAACAAGTTCGCATACCTCTTATGCGAATATGCGAACTTGTTCAAATTTTGAATAAGTTCACAAAAGATTTATGCGAACTTGCAATAGAAACCCATCAGACTTCCATTTCTCAAGTTTTATCAAATTTTCTTCCAATTTTCTTTCATTCACAAACCAAATCACAATTTAGTAAAATATTAAATCTTTGGAGGTTTTAGCTTGAGAGAGAAAAGATTTAGGAAATTTTGGGAGAAAAATGTATGTTTTCTAATTTTGAATTTAGTATTTTATATTTATTTAGGGTCTAGGGTACTTGTAGTTTAGAATTTTATAATTGAAATAATATGCATGAGAAAAATAAAATTATAGGTTTATTGTATGAATAGAATAAAAGTTAAGCTTAATCGTAGGGTGTAAGGACCAGTATGCTTTATATTTGCGAAAATAATTTAATAAATAGAATGTATGCTTAGAAATAAATCGAAATAATAATATATATGTTTATCGAAGCATAATTTATTCGCGTAATAATATTATTTGTCATGTTATATAGGATATAGGATTTTGTCTCAATTTACATGCTATTAATTTAGAAATTAAATTGTAAGTATAAAATATTCAATTTTACATTAAGTTTTTAGCATTCTACAAAATTAGCATAATATTAGAATATAATGAAGGATAAATTAACATGTACGGGCCGCAACAATGGAGCGTGCAGAGCCATCATCTCAGCAGCAGCGCGTGTTGGAGCAGGAGCCCGCGAGTGATGATTTGCTGTTCTTGCAGCAGGAACATAGATCGAGTCGTGTTTCGCGAGGACCGAACATACGACAGTCCGCTCAACATCAGATGAGCGGACACATAGATTTGGCGACTGCTGGACGCAGAGGATGCCCGAACTCTGCACTACATCAACGAGATGGGTTTCGGACCGGTGCGAAGAATAGGGTCCATATACTACGATTGCGCCCTATTGTCTGCTTTGGTGGAGCGGTGGCGCCCAGAGATGCATACTTTCCACCTGCCTATCGTGGAGGCGACCATCACGCTGCAGGACGTGGAGGTTATTCTCGGAGTCCCCGTGGACGGACGGCCGGTCAGCGGTCGTTTTCAGAGACCTGGCGTCGGGTAGGCCCAATATTTCACTGATTTGTACGGGTTCGAGCCGGCCTAGGGAGCAGGATCATGCTTCGCAACATCAGCGGTCATCTACTAATGCTTGCAGAGCCCACAGCGCCGGAGCACGTTTTCCAGCAACGTGCTCGCAGCTTCGTGTTGTGGCGCCCATGCTTGAAGACCTCACTGCCTAGCGGCAGTACAGTTGGGGTAGTGTCGTATTGACGTTTCTTTACCGCAACTTGTGCCAGGCAGCAATGGGTAGCTCTTATATCGGAGGTTGTCTGCTGGTAGTCCAGGTAATTATTTCAATTTCAAAGATTTTAATTTATTTTAAAATATTTAGGCTTTAGGTATTTATAATTAGTTATGAATTGTTGGTTCACAGTTTTGGGCATGGGAGAGAATCGCCACTCTTCGACCTACGCTCTCAGGTATGCATCTTCCGGTGATCCACGGATGTCCATATGCGCGTAGTTATGTATATCTTGCTATCACATTTATAATTAGTTATAATTTTACGATATTTTAGTAAATGACATTTATAATTACTATTTTAGTAATTGGTTATTGCATCTAAATTTTTTTGTAGATAGCGCATTGAGAAAAATATTCAGGACATCACCAGCCATAATTTGCTGAGGTACAGAGATCAGTTGTCAGTCATGACAGCTGCTGAGGTATGTTTTATTTAGTTATCGTTGTTTTACGTTATTTTACTATATTTTTCTATTCTGGTTTAATATATAATTATATATATACGGCAGTTTATGTGGATGTCGTATGGAGAGCAACTGCTGCATGCTCTCCCGCCCCAGTGCAGAGCGGGGCTTGGGATCTGTGCTACCGTCACTCAGTTAATATTTATTCAAGTGGTCGAGTTCCATGTCTTGAACTGGAACCGACTCTACTACTGGGTGCGGATGAGCACAGGCGCTGCACAAGATCAGTCGGATTGGACGACCGAGTGAGCACTGACTCATATTCCACCAGTTTCAGGAGAGAACGGTCTGCTTCATCAGCAACCCGGAGGAGCGGAGGACCGTAGCTGCAGCTCCTGGTTATATTGAATCTACGAAGGCATACACAGCTTTGGTAAGTTATAAAAAAAAATTGTTATTTAATTTGGGTTTTTAGAATATTACATATATTTGTTCTCTGTGACAGGCTAGAGCGTCATCAGAAACTTTGAGAGATGTGCTGGAGTATCAGCAGCGCCATCTCACTTTGGAGAGCAGACACGAAGATACGCCGGATTTCATTGCCAGAGTCATTGATGGTCTCCAGCGGGGGTTGCACACCCAGCAGACGCAACGCTGTCCCCACCCAAACATATGTTTTTGTTTCACAGGAACAGCTGGGGCAGTAGGAGCAGAGGCATCACAGACGGATCGGTCAGGTAGGCCGGGTACCACAGAGCGGGAGACGGCGTCAGGTGCATCCTCCGACAGCATCACCGGCTCCTCCAGCAGCAACACCAGCAGAGTCAGATTCCTCCCACCAGATTGGCGCTTATTTGACGGAAGTCATCTACGATGCAGACGCGGTTCCATAGACACCGCTCCATGAAGCAGCATCAACGGCCGGCGAAGCGGAGCAGGGGAGTCAGGAGTCGGACTTTGATGTTCCCCTTGCGCTCCGTAGGTCGCTCCGACGGAGGAGATCTCTGAGATATCCCAGATCCTCCCATGTTAAGGAAAGACTTGAGCGGAGGGATCCGGATGAGTAGTTGATTTTTATTTGTATTTTTCTTTTTGTTAAATATTTGTAATCTAATATTTTTTTTAAATATTATTAATATTTTGTTAGTTTTATTTAATATATGTCTATCGTTGTTTGAGTTTTTTATAAATAAAAAGTGAATACACGTAATTATTAAATTAAAATTATATTCTAATTTGATAATGAATTGTAAAGTAAAATTATATCCTAATTTCATAAAATAAAATAGAGTTCGCATAAGAGATATACGAACTATTAATTGATTAGTAGTTCGCATATCACTTATGCGAATTACTAATTATGCGAAAACCCTCAATTTGTCCATCATTTAAATTTTTTTTCATTTTTCTGTCCAGTAACATATTTTAACACCCTCGATGGAAAGCACCCATGGAAACTATTAGGGATTTTTTTTTTTCAACTGAATCAATTTCAGGATTAGAAACAAGCGAATGTAGCTTTGATTCATATTACTTTTTGCATATAAAGAATTTTTTCGCTGCATTAATTTTAAGCGTTTATGTTGTAGCTGTAAGGTGAATTTCCAGTGCTAGAATGTTGAAATAATGCAAGTTTGCTAACAGGTTGAGAATTAAGTTAATTAATTAAATTAGTGACTATTATTGGACCATTAAATGGAAATATGTGCTGTACAGTACTTGCATCTCTTTACATTAGGCAATCAATTTGTTGAAGACCTTTGATAGTTGAAAAAAAAGACTGAGTTCTTGTTATTTTCAGCTGCCGCTTGGTTTGATCTCACCTCAGAATCTCTAAATGCCATCTCTGGAAAGGAAGCTATTCTTTAAATGTGAATGTTTTCAGAAGGGGTAAGCTTAAAGTTTTAAATGTGAGCTAGCATTTGTACATTGTATTAGGTTCATTTTACTTCTAAAGCAAGTGCAAGTCCCTTATATTCTAATGTCTTTTTAGGGGAGCATTCAAATTCAGAGGGGCTTGTAATGCCATGTTTTCACTTGATGATGACCAAGCAGTTCAAGGGGTATGTTCACTCAAGTTTATATGTCAGAGTGCTAAAGCTTTTATTTGAGGTAGTTTGCTCTGTAATTCACCTGCTGTCTGATTTCCTTATTGCATCCTCCATAAAAATAATTGATAAATGGGTGTATTTGTTTTGCTATGTTTATTCTTGATGTATCATTCTTGATTGCCGATCAATTTATAGGCTACATAACACCGGATTTCCTTCCATTTTTTAATTATATTCCTATTATTAATGTGCTACACAATAGGGAGTACTCTTTTGAACACTAAAGGCAAGAATCAAACTCGATATCTTTATATATTTTTCATTTTCGTGGAATATAAGATGATCAATCATGTCACATCTATCTGGATTGACAAAAAAAAAATCCATATATAGCCGTTTTTAGGAATATAGACACATATAGCCATTTTAAAGGTTTTTACTTCACAAATAACCACTTTTATTTTTTGGTTCAGAAATAGTTCTTTTTAAATATTTTGGTTAAAAAAATTTTATGAACCAAATATGAATATTTTATGAACAATTTGTGAAAATTTTATGGACGGCTATAAATATAAATAGTTGATGAATAATTTCTAAACATTTAATAATTATTATATCTTTCAATTAAAAATAATACTCTTCTATTTGTATTTGTATTTGAAGGATAGAAATTGAATTGATATTTAAAAATTGTTTATTTCTCTATGGGAGGTAAAATAGTAAAATGTGCAAATACAAAAATTTTATAATATTGAATATATCTTAAATGTGATATGATGTTTTTATGTTGAGGATTAACAAATCTTAAATAGATAGAATAAATATTGTTGATCCTGTGGAAAATCTAAAGAAAAGGAGCAGAAATCTCATGACTCTCGTGCCAACTTTTACCCTGAAGAGATTGGGTACAATTTTTCACAATCTCAAAGAATAGAAATTCTCATAATCTCTGTAAAAATATGAACGACCCATGCAAGATTTTACACATAAATTCTCATGAAAATCTCGCAATCCATGCAAATCATATGCCTTTAATTTTAGCATATATAGTCCCTTTTTATGAATATGGATACATATACCCCTTTTAAATTTTTTTGTCTAAAAATATTTTAGGGTTTAAAAATATTTTGGCCAAAACATAGTTCTTGAAAATTTTATGAACGGAATATGCTATGAACGATTTTCGAACAGTTTGTAAATATTTTATGAATAAGTTATGAAGAGTAAGTTGATTTTTTTATAAATTTTTTATAGAAGGGGTTATTTTTAGATTTTCAAATTTAAGGAAGTTATTTTTTATTTTTGAAATCTTGATAATAGCTGTTTATATCATTTTCTCTTAAGTTTATATTCAATTTTATTTTGGTTTTCATAATCATCTTTTTAAAATGTTTATATATTTTATTTATTAATTTCTACGTTTTACTAAATAAACATATAAAACAACATCAAAAATAAAAGATTAAAAGGCACGTACTTATAATCTTATAAATTTTCAAAAGCAACATTAATAATATTTCGGGAAAAAAATGAAAAATATAATTTGATAATTTTAATTAATGATCAGGTAATAGTGCATTTAATGGAGTCATAAAAGTAATTAAAAAGTAATTCATGAACTAATTCTGTTAGTCCTTATAAATATATGCACATCGACCACTTCCGATTTCATGTTCAACTTCAACTATAAGCATTACTCAAAGAAATACTAAAGTTGAGGAAGGAAAGAAAGGAAAAGATTCTTTTAGAAATTTACTTACTAAAAATTGTTTTCCACCTCTTAATCATAATAATAATTATCCTATAACATGGAATTTTTTTTTTTTTTTTATCAATCATTAGTAATTTATATTTTGACAATTTCATGACTTAATTTATTGATTTAAATATTAAAAATTTAACCTTTTATTTATTATTTAAATCAAAATTTTAACCAAGCAACTAAATCATATGCATTCGATTAATCATAAATGTCAATATGTTTTTAAAAAGTAAATATTTTCTTTTGATAAACAAATAAATCATTTCACTATCTATCTATTTATGTTTATATACTACCTATCAAAGAAGGATAAGAGAGAATATTTTTATCCAAAATGTCACTCTTAAAATTTTAAATTTAATAAAATTATTTTTCACTTTTGAATTTGATTCCCTATTAAAATTTTTAATTTACTAAAAGTAATTATTTTCTATCTAATCTAAAATATCTAAATGAGAGGGGAATATTTGCTCCAAAAATAAACCCATTGAATTTCTCTATTTACTAAAATATCCTTTAATGTTAAGATATATAAAAATTAATATAATTAAAAAAAATGAGACAGGAATATTTGCTCCAAAAATAACTCTAGTAACTTTTTCAATTTACTAAAATATTATTTATTTGTTAAGATAAATATAAATACATTTTTTAATAATTAAATTCTAAAATAAATAATAATTTAATCTATTTATACAATTATATAACATTTATAATTTTTATATAAATATAAACAAAATAAATGCCGATGGAATATTACACGCAATATTAGCAAATACAAGTTGTGTTAGTGATAAGAAGCTGAATGTTGGAAGCAAGGGGAGAGTGGGAAAAACGAGTGAAAGGCAGCTCATTTATGTCCTCCCACAACAAAATTCCATTACCAATTGATTCTATTCTACAAAACAAGGGGGAATTTTATTCAATTACATGTGTTGTTAAACGAAAATAAACCCCAACAACTCCCATAAGTATATGATTCCTAGGAATTTTAGAATTTAGAAGACTATTCTTCTTCTCTACCTCCCATCAATACCACATTCAACCCATTTCGGAAAATTCCTTTACCTACATAATCCATATCCAATCTTCACAAATATATTTGATGCTACCAATTTGTCCTCTCCATCATTCTTCACCTTTTGGCTAGCAACATAAACTCAAATATCTTCAGACAAGTTCAAAAATTACATTGCTTTTATATTATGGCAATGTACATATACATACATACACTCCATAGAGCCATTCAAACTATACAAGTATGAACAAAAAAAAAGCCATTGGCACTACATAACAAGTATTCAAAAAACTGCTACTCTATATAACAGAATTCTCTTCATCTCTTCTAAACCTCTTTTGCCTAGCAATGAATGCTTCTATTGCGGACTTAAATTCTTCATTGCTCATGTTATCTTCAGGATATGAAAGGTTTACCCATCCTTCACCGGAAACAACATTTTCCCTTAATTTCTCTGTTGACGATCGCCTTAATTCCCCACAACACTTATTTGGATTATCTTTTATCAGTAATTTCTCTGTTGATGATCGCCTTAATTCTCCGCAACACTTATTTGGATTATATTTTATCAGCAATTTCTCTGATTTACTTCTTTGATAATTCTTGATTTCCAAAGAAGGACAAGTTTTTTCTTCTTTAGCTACTTTGTGCTCAACACAAGTGCTCTGTTTTTCTCTGTTAATGCTCTGTTTTGTTCTGTTTTGAACATCATGTGAGTGGATCCCATTGTTTCTCTCACTTTTTTGAAGAAATTCTTGGTAAATATCAGTACTAGAATTTTTTGAACCTGAAAATTGACCCGATTTTGCAAATAGAGTAATGACTATGGCATTTCCAAGAATAAACACGAAGCAAGGGCTTACGAGAATGAGTGTTAAGTCCTTGAAATATTCACTTGAATTCTTGACAACAATTGGGAGTCGAATAGAAAATCTTGAAATCAACGCCAGAACAATACAAATTTCTACAAACCTAAACAAATTTGCTATCTTCTGAAGTTGTCGATGCTTCTTAAGAGCATTTGCCTTTTCCCTTTTGATATTTCCACAATTGAATGAATCCATCTTGGAAGTGTTAATCAAGTGTACAAGTAACTATGAGATGCTACTAGTATGGAAGATTTTTGGAGTATAAGCTTCTCACTCGACAGAGGATTCGTAGACAATAAAAGCCTTGGTACCTGCCATTTCTCTGAATTGAGAAAAGTTGGAAACTACCATGCCTTTTGCAACCCAACCCAGCAGCATATGGAAACTCAATGTGAAAGATTGCAAACAGAGCCAAACAGGGGAAACAGAGTGTGCTCTGTTTTTTAAACTTAGAAGTACCAAGTGAAAAATGCTATTATTAATGTTTTTGAAACCTTTTAGTTGTATAAGGTAGCTATTTATAGATAGATTGTGGAATATAAATGTGGCTATTTTTATTTTTCTTTTTATATTTAAATTTTTATTTTTATTATTTATTTTAATTTAAATATTCTCTTAAAAAAAGGGGGTATTATATTCCAATTCCACCCTTTTGCTTTATTGAAAACATGCAAGTAGTGAGAATTTTTTATTATGGCATTATTGTAGTTTTTATAATTCCCACCATTCCTAAATCCTTTTCAACTGGCAATGGCAGGCATGATAAGTAAGCTTACTGTTCCAAATATTTTGATGCTACCCAAAGTATATATGAACCTATTCAAGGTTTGTGGGCAATTATTGTCTCATATATACCCTTTTTCTTTCAGAATATCCCCACAAAAAAAAAAAAAAAAAAAAATTGAAGGGCTAACCATATCCATTCTCAACAATTCAAGATTTTTCCTCATATTTAACAATTAAACCACTCTTTCTTGTTTTTTACTTAACCTATGATTGTTTAACCTCACAACTAATTGGGACAAATAAAAATTTACAATTATTTTTTATTGTATATAAACGGGTTATTACTACATAAAATGAATTTTATTCAAACTGAGTACACAGAATACAAAATAAAGTTTATACTAATATTCGAATTAAACAAGTATTATGTAACTAGTATTACGTCATATTATATACTAGATTTAAATAAGTATTTTTTGATCCAAACAAATCGATATATTTATTAATTTGGAATCAATGAACTTCATGTGAAATATTTTATAAATCTAAAGTAACTTTTGTATAGCAATTTAGAATCCTAAGAAAATTTTGAACAATGCTAATGTAAAGTTTGAATCTTGTGGGGAGAAATGTTTAGTGAGTGAAGTTAGTTAAGAAAATGACTTGACTTAGTTGAGTTAAAAGTTAAAGAAGAGTGATTGGACATTTGGGATAGCATCCACCAATTACTTCCCCCATAACCTATTTCTTCCTTACTAAGACATTGCCACATAATCACTGCTTTTCTCTAATAACCTTTTGACATGGCATTTTGTTCTTCTCTCCTTTCTTCCTCTGGACCTACCATTAATCTTAATTATTTATTATAGACAATAGTGGAGAGTGGCTTACAAACTTATAAGACCCCTTATTCAAAGTTCAAGATTTAAATTTTAGCTGATAGACAAAATTGGATTAGGATGGATACGATTTTATAGAATTCGAAATTTAGATTAATCGATATTGATATTAGGGTGTTTGAAAATCGTATAAGATTTAAATAAAAAAAAAAAAGAAAAGAAAAGTGATGGAGGGTGGCTTTCTAGACTTGGGTGCCACCTCCCTTCTTTAGTATCTTTGATTGGCCAATTGTTATGCTTCAAAACCCTCTCCTCTTTCTCAAAACCAGTTCCCAACAGTTGATCGTTTCTTCTTTCTTTGTGCTGTTTAATTTAGACATGCATTAAATGATTGTGACTTTAAACGGTTTTTAAACGGTTCTCTTCTTTATTTCTTCTTATCTTAGAAAAAAAGGTTAACTTTTCTCTTATACAAATACCAGAAATACTATTAGACATGGTTTCATTTAATTTGGTAATTTATATGTCAGACCAATAAAAAAACATATTCACCTAAAAAGATCATTAATATTTTTTTTTAAAAAAAATTAGAAACAAAATGATTGTAACGTGGAAAATTAGTAAATGTACTTTTTGAAACTTATTTTAGTAAACTTCGTATATTTTAAAATATTAAATAAAATAATTTTTACAAATATTAAGTAAATATAATTTTTTAAACTGATAAATACGTGTATATTTTTATATCGTACTAAAAATATACATTGTTACTAATATATAAATACGTGTATTTTCTTGAAAATACATATATTTTCTTATAATATAATAAAATATATAATAGTTGCCTAATATTTAAAAATCATTGATATTTACTTGTACTTAAGTTTCAAAAAATAACATTTATTAATATCACCCTTGTAATATTTAATTATTGATCATGGAGTTGATATTGAGCGATCATTCTTTTCTTACCCAACTTCTCTATTACTTTTATATTTGTCTTACAATTTCATTATTCAGTCTGCAAAATTAATTGAATTGTATGATCATGGTCTTTGGATGTCTAAGAATATGATTATGGATAAAATTGAACATCAAATTTAACAAATTATTAATATTGAATTGCATTAGGTCCATTCGAGAAAAAAAAAATTGCATTTGGTCCTTTACAACAAGAACAAATAAAAAAAACCATAATTAATCGAAATGAACAGTTTAGTTGGACCCTTGGGCGAATGAAACGACACTACTTAAAAAGAATTAGAGATGAAATAATCCAATTAGAGAGAGAGATGAAAATGGAAAAAAAGAAATTTTATTCTATTAAAAAGTAACAGATCACTCAATTTTATTCTATTAAAAAGTAACATATCACCCAATTCGTCTATAAAATAATTTTATATAAAATTTAAAATTGAAATAATTTTTGGACAGTAAAATTAAAATAAATCAATATAATTAAAACACATTACTATATATGTGAGAAAATTATTTTTACAAATCTTTACTGTTGTCTAAAATTGGATGGTTGTTCCATAAGCAGCAACAAAAAATAGTAATAGAAAATTAATTAATGCTTAATTGGTTTTGAACTTTAGGGCTACTGTAATTTGTTCAAAATTTAATTTTAGTTTATTATTATTACAAGGCTTAAGTTCAAATTAAAAAAGATAATTTTCCAAAATAAGTATTTCATTTACTCTTTTTTTATTAATAAAAAATAGTTTATATATTAAAAGACTACTTTACCCTCAATTTAAATGTTATGTTATTTACTCCATTCATTTCTATTTACATAAAGATAATTTCTAAATTTGATATTTAATTTACATAAAAAAATTTTCATTTAATAAAAGAAAAAATATTATAATATTTTTAATGAAATCTGATAACAGTAATATCACTTTGCTTTTGGCTCTGAGATTGGAAGCCTAATCTGAAGAGGTTCACTTTGCCAGGCAATATATTTGAACAAATAATAAATTTAAAGAAGAAAGGGGTATTTGTAGCAGAAGTTGCTCAATTTATGCTGATTTTCTGTTCGAGGTGCTGAACTTCAAAATAGAACAAACGAGTTGCTGAACTTGTCACCGGCAGTCAAATAAGGTTCTAAAAGTGCACGTGTCAGGCAAACTTGCCGGAAAGCACCATTCCGATGGCCACGTACTTCGCCATGTGGACAAAAATTATTCAAATCGTTGATAGGGATAAGAAAGACATGCTGGTAGTTGGTGTTTTAATCATATCACTCGTTAATTCAATCAGGAAAATGATATTTTGTCGTTAGTTGAAAATTAAAAAAGACGGAATGAAAGCCACCACTTTTCTACTTTGCCGCCACTCCACCACTGCCATCCTCTCTGGCGAACACCCTTCGTAAATAAAACACCATAACAAAACATTAAACTCAAGTTTACATTTACTTATAATAATAAAAAATACACTAATAAATTTGTAACTAATTCATAATTGACATAGCAGACAGTGGTTAATTATGATTTAGAGACCGACATGAAGACACAGTTAAAAGCTTACACTCTAATTGCGATAACCAATAAATTTCGGTGGCTAAATTTTGACGAATTCAACCAATTACAAGTAGCAAAATTATTTCTTCAATCATCACGGTTTAAAAATTCCGAGCAAATTCAAAACTAATTCATTGCTAATACATCGTCGATCTGTAGCTAATCAGTCGTAGCTATATTTACTAGGCTGTACTTAATATGTCACTATTTGGTATCGATTCCTTCACAATTTGATAGCTAGTATTTTTAGTTTCGTAGCTAATAGTTTAGTTGTGTAGATAATTGGAAACTTAAATTATATCAATTCCTTTATTTGTAATGTGTATATGCCAAACCATTATTTAACAAATATCTCAAACATTAAATTTTTTTTTTTTTTTATTTTGTACTACAAGTCATGTATGGAGTTAAACATTTATCTTTTATTTTTTTAAAAAAAAAATATATTTATCTTTAATCCTAAGTCTGCTTTTTACTCTTCATTTATAATGTATATAAAAAATTCAAGATATGGAATTATTATACTTGGGATCCAATATCATAGACTCCATTTTATGATCAACCGAAATTCGTTCATTTAACGGAAAAAAAAGTGATTTATTAGTAAGCACCCTTCACTAAAAATAAAAATATACACTCTTTAGAATTCATTTTGAGCAAACAAAGTGTTTCTCAAGAAAATGAATTTAATCGATTTCAAAACTGTTATAACAACCAACATAATATAGAATCTTATGTCACATCAAAAGGATATATAAATTTGTAATAATTCATGTTTGACAAAAAAAAAAAAAAATTGTAATAATTCATGAAACTTTAATTTCTTCCTTTTATGGTTTAGATAAGGCATGAAAAAGAGAACACCCAATTTAATTAGATTAATTAATTAATTAATTAATTAAAGTTGATGGAACATCAAACTCCATTTATTTAAAAAATAAATAAAATTATTTGGTGTAATTAATGTTATCCCCTCCTTCATAGGAGTGTGGAAGCTGATACGATGACACGAGAGATTGAGATTCACTCCATATTCTTAAATTAATTCTCAAATAAAAAGAAAAGCCTTTTATTTATTTATTTTGAAAGAACCTTTAAATAAAATTAATTTTGACATGACATTTGTAATATATGCCTCTTGGTTTTTGGTTATATGCCCACACGTTGGATTCCGAATTATTGACTCACATCCCACTAGTTCTGCTTATTCTACCATTTTTATTCATTTTCTTTTTATTTTTATATTTTCATTTTACTCTATATATATTAAGGTCTTTTAAAAAAATTCTTATTTAATAGTCAAATTATAAAATAGTACAGAATGTTATTCTTTTTAATATCTTATTAATTTCACATGCCATGCCATCGAATTTATTCTATATTTTAGGATCAACTGACTAGGTTTGTATCCATACCTTACGTGAATTATACAATTTTTTTTATTTTTATTTTTGTACAGTTTTCTATTTTATTATTCATATAATAGTTATAAGATTATGTTAATATTTCATATATTATTTATATCTTCATTTATTTAATATTTTAAATATTAATGTTATCATGAAAAATTGTAATAAACAACAACTTTTCATACTTATTTTTAATAAATATCACATATTTTAAAATATTAAGTAAATGTATTTTTATTTTTAATAGACTTGGATAGAAAAGAGATAATATTAGAAAGTATTTTTTAAAAAAAATCTGAAAATAAATTTTAGCCTACTTATATTTTTAGTTATTTAAAAGGTCATATTTTAATTTTTGAAAAAATAATTTTGTTTATAAATTGTTTATAGTAAAAACTGATTATTTTTTAAAAAATTTTATTTTTTTAAAATATAATAAATTTTAGTCGGGTTATTTATGTTAATAACCCATGGAAAAAAAGGTGACCATCACTAAGTTTTATGGATTTGATTGATAAATATTATGAGTGCAAGAAAGAAATCTTTTTTTGATAAAGTGCAAGAAAGAATTAAGAACGCAATACTGCATTCTTAGTAAAATGACTAAACTCCCCAACCCAAATCTTTCTTTTACACATAAATAAAAATTTGTAGATCTCACTTAATTAGAACACCTATATTTGTTGGAAAATATATATATTTTTTTTTAATTTGTAAAATTATCATATCTTTTTTTTTTAAAAAAAAAGTCTTTAATATTTTCTAATTATGAAAAAATCTATTGTTTTGGGAGGCAATGCATGCTAAAACAGGGACAGACTTAGCCATATTTTGCAGGGTTATTTTTTTTTTTCGAATTTTCTTCGTTTTTCTAATTTTTTTTTTCAAAATTTATAAATAATTATAAGATATGTATATAATAAAGGTCCTCCCACTTTCGATCTTGCATTCGTCACTGAATGCATGTAACAGTTTGTTCTTTCTTTATCGAAGCCAGCAATTTGTTGTTCTTATGTTATGGCACTTCTTAATCGTGAATGCTCTTTGATTTTTGTTGACCGGAGAAATGAACTACTTCCCTTTCCCCTGTGAATCCTGCACTAAAGACACTAGTTAGTAATCTTAGCCAACAATGTCTGGTATTCACCCTTATCCACATCTTACCCGAGCAGGAAAGCATGTCCAAAGTGATCCACGCCGAGGGACCTGAACCCCAACTAAGGAAATAAAGGCCCATGAAAAACCAAAACTACCATCCAATTATTCCAATCCACCCTTAACTTCAAGTCTATTCAAAAATATGTAACTGGCTTAAGAGGATGGCCCAGATGCGATCCAGCCCACAAAAATGGGTTGGATAACAATTTTAACTGAAATAATTATTTATAGGTCTCTAAAATTTTATATAACTATAGAGTCCTTTTATTTTTAAAATTGTATTAATAGGTTTTATGATTTTAAAAATTGTATTATTAGATCCTTCCGTTCAAAAACGTCATTAGTCAATTGAAAAAGTCAAACGATTTGGATTAAATTTTTAAAAAATGACAAAATTACATTTTGATTTATTTGAATCGGATCATACTAATTAAACTCAATTTTTAAATCAAACACTTATTATAAAAGGTAAAACAAATTGAAAATTTTTAAATCAAAGGTGAAACAAATTGAAATGGAAGTTCAGGTAAATTAATGTTCATGAAACCCTTATTTCTTAAATTTTATTTACTAATTTTATTTAGGGTATCTATTAATTGTTATTATTTTTAATTAATTTATTGTAATTTTTTTAATTTACTGGTTGTAGGCAAGAGTCAGCTATAAGAAAGTCTGACATGGCAGGAAAAAAGCGATTGAGGCAATCTTTGGAGCTTGGGAAACCAATTTCAGAGAACTGCCCAAATATTTGGCCACAGTGCAAGTGGCGAACCAAGGCACAGTAGTGCAGTTTATGTTTTGAAGAGGCACGGAAAATAGTCAGAGACGGATCTTGAGATATGTGTTCTGGTCGTTTGGGCCCTCCGTCCATGGATTTCAAGCGTATCGGTCGATGTTGTGCATCGTTGCAACTTACCTTCGCGGGTCGTTCAAAGCTAAAATAATAATCACAGTGATGAAGACCTCAAACAACAATGTTCTACTAGTAGCCTTTGTGGTCGTGGACGATGAGACGATCCACAGCTGGACATGGTTCCTGAAGTACCTAAAATTGAATGTTCTTAGTGACCATGCTACCTGCATTATCTCTAATTGCCATTAGGGTATCATTTCAGCTACAGAGAAGATTTTAGAGAAATACCCAAGAGTGGGAGTCCACAGGTTTTGCCTTGAACATGTAAAGACGAATATGTCGACACAATTCAGAGGGGAGGGTTTGAAGAAAATATGTCAGAGGATCGGCACTGAGTTGCAAGAGCGAAATTATGTTGCTGCATGGCAGAAAGTTTGTCAGAAAAGTAAGGGAGCCTATTTTTATTTACAAGACATCGAATCTGAGAAATAGACTCTATTTTTATGCTGTAGCTGTTGCGCTTTTCAAACAGGAGGATCCGGTGACTCTTGTGGTTCGTTCTATTAACATTTATTTTTTAAAAACCTACTCTAAAATAATATAATTTCTATTTATATTATAAATAGCACATAAATTAATTTTGCATATATACCAAATCTAACATAAATATACTATTTTAGGCAATAAATTTTTTTCGTCTGCATACAAAATTTATTCTAACATACTGTTATTTCGGCAATAATTTTCGCGTTCAAATTTTTTTCCGCAACTCAGCACCATAAATTTATCGCAAATATAACACATACAAATCATAAACCCTACAATTAACCTAAAATTTTATTCTAATTATACATATTATTGTCATTTAATATTATTACTAAAAATAACAATTCATTTTAAACCTAATTACAAATCGCACAAAAAACTAAAAGAATATAATAAAAAAAAACTTAAATTAAAAAATACACCTTTTTGTCGCAAATAATCCAACTACCCACTTGCCTCGCCGAAAACTCTGAACACTTTTCTGTAGCTGCTGCGAACGTTCGAAATTTTACTGTTTAAATTAAATTTTGAAAGAGTTGTGAAAAAAAAAGGAAGAAAACGAATTTGTTGCATTTGAAGGGAGTTCGCATACCTGGTATATGAACTCTTTCCAAATTTTGAATTGGGCTCGCATACTGGTTATGCGAACTTACAGCGAGCCAGGTGATCTTCTCTGATTTATTTGCTCTTACACACTCGTATTAGTTTCTCATTAACTTAATTACTGCTACAAATTCGCATACCCAGTATGCGAACTATGTAAAAAAAATAAAAATTTATTATGTTCGCATACTGTGTTTGCTAACTACTGGAATTCGCAAACACAGTATGCGAACACTCTATTTGCCATACATATTTAAATTTTTAACCCCTTTTGATATTTTCCTCATATAACTAGAATATTGACCGAAACAAACCTGTACAACCGGAAAAAATCATTGCCGACCACTAGGAATATCTGTGGTGCTTCCATTGGGCTTCCATCATCCTTTTGCTGTGCTTACTCTCGACTGGTGGCCAAACCTGCAACGAAACCACAAAAGAAACCAAAAAGAAGCAATTACGAATTGTTGGGAAGCAGTTGCAAACCATCAGAAACTCCATAACCGCCATCGATAGAAGCAAAAGATAACCAAAATAGAAACCTCACGAAATTGGTCTGAATCATGTTGACAGCAAGAATACCAACGAAAAGCAACTGAAAATCGAAGAGAAACAACTTGAAAAATGATCGGAAGTGATTTTCAGGCGGTGGTGACAGGAACTTTGAACACATTTTTGGTCATTTTCCGACGATCTGACGGAGAATTTGAGAGTACCAATCGACTCACCGGTCTGAGAGCTTTCGATCGGTACCCTTCAATCGCCAATTAGAAGCTTTTAACGGAAGTGGGGCCGGCTGAGACTAAGCTTCGTTCATCTTCTTCGGTTGGTTTTCTCCATCTATTGATAACTTTTGAAATTCTAAGTTTATAATTTTTATAGAGAATAGCAATAATTGGGTTGGGAGTGAAATAAGACCACCACTAACATGTTAGAGATAAATCCTAAATTACTGAATTTTGGATTAAAGGGTAATAAATAGTTTACCTGAAAATCGTCGTTGTTGATGTTGATAACGAGATCCACATTGATGATTTGACGCCTTCCATGGGATACACAGTTAGAGTTTGCAGAAGCAGTACTAAACGAACGTAATGTTCTCTTTCTTTCATTGTGTTTCTCCGAAAACCACGACCATATTTAGACTTGTAGGGTAAGGCTAATTACTAACCCTATAAAGAGACTTTATTTAAAAAACAATTAGAAAGATATAATAATTTTACTAACTAATTATAACATAAAAGATTGTTCAGCAAAATTAGCTGTTTTGGTAGTATTAGCTGTTTGAGCAGCTGTTAGCTGTTTAGATAGCGGTTCATAAATCACTAAACACTAACAGCCTTAGCTTATGAAACGTTATTCTAATATCTAAAAAATACCTAAAACGCTACATCACCAAATACAATAAAAAGAGTGTTTAAAGTTATGACTAGTCAAATCACTAACCATTATCTTAATCACTATCGCCAAATACACCAAAAAATATATAAAATTTAATAGAGACAATTCAAAATATATGAATTTAAAATAACCTTTAGTAAATAACATAATTACAGAACACACAGTCAATAAACTTGCCAAAAAAAGAAAATGGTAATAGAACTGAAGAAAGAGCTAAAAATTGATGCATTTTTCTACTATTGAAATAAATGCTTTCCATTTGTGAACTCAACACAGATTGGATCATCTAATTTCTACATTCTACGTTGTTTACTTGCTAAATACTAATAAATAATATTAGATATTCCACTAGTGATCTCTTATCTCATGATAAGCCAAATCTCAAACCCCTCTTCTATATACCCAATGTATACCTATTATAAACAAATATTTTTACAAAGGCTGCGTGCATATAATATTGCCTTTAATTCCAAAAAGTAAGAAATAAATAAACTCACTAAATACTGATACCAATATAAGTATTTTATAGGTTATATTTATATATTTATTAAATAAAAGTAAGTTATATTAAATAAAGCATTTTAATAAAATAAAATAAAAAAAACATTTCAATCATAATTTATATATTTGCCTTTTTAATTAATATTCATTTTCAACGCATAATTGAAAAATTTGGAGCAAAATGAAATTTATGCAAGAGGATTCATCATTAATAGGGAAAAGTCTTCACGAATAGTAGCAGGACGAAGTAATGTTGCTGTTACACGTGGCTATGGGCCGGGCCGGGCCGGTTCCGGGCCTCGGCCCGTCGGGCCACAGTTCGAGCCACATGAAACCGTAACTGGCCCGTCGAACCGGCGGTTTGGGACGGTTAAACCGGCGGTTCGAGGACGGTTTGGGGTGGTTGAACCGGCGGTTCGAAGACGGTTTGGGGCGGTTCCTCCACGGTTCAACGGTTTGTATGGTTCTGGTTCGAAAATATTTTGAACCTGAACCGGCCCGTCCTTCGGACGGTTCAAGTTACGGTTCGCTGCGGGCCGGTTTTTCACAGTTACGGGCCGGTTCAGCCGCGGGCTGGGCCGAACCGACCCATAGCCACCACTAGTTGCTGTTATTGGTAGGGAAATATTTTCCTAGTCAAGCATAAAGGTGGTCACTTATGAACACTTGTGTCTCTTCAAAAAGAGATATGACCCTCCTACAAAACACCATTTGGGGCAACTCAGCATTATAAATATGTGGAGTTCTTATCACTATTGAAAAGAGATTTTCCACCAAATAATGTATAACATTTGTAATACAAGAAAACATTAATCAAAGACTTAGAATAAGATGTAGAAAATTAGTTAAGGAGAAGTTGGAAGGAAGGTTTACAATACTTTGAAGCAAGAAGGATCTTTCTTCTTATCTAGAATTTTGAATATCTTCATGTTCTTTATCTTCTTCATCTTTTCTATGTCTTTATTTGTTTGTAATGAAATGATTTATTATCTTTATTTTTTATTTTTCATCATATCTGCATTTTATTATGACTTATTTGTTATAATTGCTTGATCACCATTTATAACATCTTAGTTAAATATTTCGCAATAAGAGTTGGTTTACTTAGTAAAAAACTAGTCAAATTCACTTAGGGGTGAGTAGAAAAACCGAAAAACCGCCTGTAACTGAATCGATCGACGATTTTAAATAAGAGACACTGAACGTATTCAGTTCGGTTTATGGTTATGAGAGTTTGAAAACCGAACCACACCCCCAAACTGAAACCAACCCATGCATTTAATCTTTTAGTATAAAAAGCTTAGTTTAGAAAATCCTAAACCTGCTTTGCACAAATTCACGCCTCTCTCTCAAACTTCTCTCATTTTCTCCTGTTGGAAACCAAAGAAAGTCAATTTTTCATAACCTTCTCTCCTCTTTTCTTCTATCTTGTCTCTCCTCCTCTTTATCTCTGCCTTCTTTCCTTATACAAGAGAAGCCTCAAGCCTTTGTAGATCCATTAAGGAAATCATACATAAGCTCAAGTGAAGGAGAAATGCCTTCGCTGATGAAGGAAAACGTGGCCGCAAAGCATTGAACTGCAGACCGAGGAAGGAAACCATTTTAAGATTTGCCTCGACCTTTCCTCGCCGCAATCGTGTTCTTCAGCTTCTGCTCGTGGTGTTTGGTGGTGTTCTAGTGGCACATTAGACTTCATTCTGAGGATGAAGAAGGTTCAAATGTAGCTTGGTTAGAGTGATATGTATTTAGTGATTAGTGGATTTGCAAAATAAGTTAGAAATCAAGCGAGGGGTTTGATATGTATTTAGTGTTGTTTGATTTTTAGTTTCATTTGGTATTTACGAGAATTATACTGGAATTGTGATTGATTAATGGGTTTTGCGTATTGTTGAAATTCAAATTGAAACTTTGAATTCTGGAATGATGTGAATTTTTTGGTTTAATAACCAAACTGAGGAAAACGAAACCAAATTTTTTAGTTCGATTGGTTTTCTGTTTTCCATCCTCTCGGTTTTTTCTGCAGTTTGACATTTTACTTAACCAAATTCGCTCACTTCTCAATTCACCTAGCACCTAAGAGTTAGTATGTAATATTTAAATTCTTTTACATCTAAGAGGTTAAGAGTTAGAAAATAGAACTTAAACATTTATATTCGTTATTACATTTTGCGAGAGTGAATGTAATAACCGTCAACAAACTTTTTTTGTTGACTTAGACATGAGGACCAAAAAATTTTGGTTCGCATTCCAATTAATCATTCATCATTCTTTTTAAATGATTATTGGAATATTGTTGTTATCTAACCATATATTTAGACATATGTATATTAGTTTATTTACTTGCTTTGTTTTAGTATTTACTTAGAATTCATGACATGTCTTATTTGGTTGGCTTAAACATCTTAAGTAATTGATCTTGTAATATTCAAAGATCTGGTTCCTAATGTTAGATCCTTGCTTAACCACTAAACTAGATAAGGATTATAAATTATTAAATTTCGTTATGTGAATTATATCCGTAGCGTATACTCATTCTAGACCCACTTTAAATAGCTTTACTCATACATTTTTTTTATTCTAAGATTTCTCAGTCTAAACTGTAATCTTACTCATAAATTTCGTGTATAAATTCGAATACTCAATCCAAAGATAATTTGAACATCACTTCTAAGGATTTTTGGGCTGAAGTTCCTGCATATTTGATTAAATGCATTAGTATGATTCTCAAAGAATACATTTTCTAGCAAAAGAATTAATGAAACTAGGTGTGATCCAATGGATTCTCAATTATTTTTATAATTCGATACCTTCAAAATACATTTCATTACTAATTTAGCGCATATTTTTAAAGGGCTGATTGATTTCTATTATGTGTTCTATCACACTTGTCGACATTAGGCCTCCTACAGATAAAAAAACAAAACAATTAATATAATTGATTGAGATATTAATTAGCAAGAACAAAACAATTTGCGATTTTATGATTAATCATATAGACTTTAACTTTAAGGTTGATAGCCTTTATGAGCAATTCACAATAACACATAAACTAACTTCCAAAATGCAAATCAGAAATAAATATATAAAAGAGTTTGAAATTTTGTGTCCGTTGGTACTTGTAAGAGAAAAAATATCTTTTATATAATACAAAACACTAGTTAAATAGCAAATTATATATGGAAAGTGCAAAGGGTAATAATTGAGGAGCAATACATGTGATGTATATGGCATTTAGTGGTTTGTTTGATTTGCATGCCATATTTGGTCTCTGCAACTGAACAGAGGGACCACATTCATGTGTTTATGGTGCTATATTTCCATATCTATTCATTTGGCTCCATCCCTTTTTAATTACTCATTCTTCCATAACTGCCTCCTACTAAGGCCCATAAATCAATCAATCTTACCACTCTATTTTGTTAAAGTCTATTTGCAATCAAGTTTAAAGATAGATCAACCCAACTTTCGAGTTCATGTAAGAATGAGCCAAATTCAACGAAAACCCAGACCTAAAGTCAAAATTATATATATATATGACAACTTTTATTTTAAAAATTTATATTTATTTTTACAATGAATAATAAAATATATTTGATCGACTTTCTCCAACCACTAAGCGGATCAAAATTAACGATTACCAATTGGTAATTTATTGTTACCGAAAATCAGTAATTATTTACGTTTCGGTTCACATCCAACTTTGATCACCCCTATAGTTAGTTACTTTATTCATTTCACCTTTAAAATCTGTTAAAGGACTAAAATGAACTTTTTCAAAATGACCAAACTAAATTTTGTCACTCATTTTTAACTACTTATCTTTAATTTCTAGCTGAAAGTACTAAAAGAAAATATTTCACCCTCAAAACTCATCTTTCATTCCGGTGATAAACTAGACAAATTAGTATACTAAATCGAATCACTTAACGTAAAATTTCATAATTTGTCCTTATTTTCAACATCAGATCATCCAGAAAAACCTTCAATTTTTACAGTTGAAGTTGCAATCCGTATTCAAACGCACGACCCAATCCCTTCAAATTTAATCATTCGGCTACCGATCATGAAAAACACCGATACCAATTAAAGGTATCAATGAGATTATCCAATGTGATTTTCTTGGTCGTCCGACATCTAAAGTGACGATGGCAAACTTTGAGGTTTGCCGGTCTCTAGGCATCATATTGGTGGGTGGCATGTCGATGGTGGAGGTGGCGGTAGCAATTTAAGGCTTTCCATTCTGTTGGGAATATTGCTAGTTTCAATTCCAATTATTTAGTTTTAATAATAAGGGGTAATTATTTTTGGGTCCCTGAGATTTTGGCTAATAGACTCGTTGATTCTTCTATTTTCAAAATTGTATTGATAGGTCCCTAACTTTTTAATAATAGACTCTCAGGTCCTTCCGTCCACTTTGGCCGTTAGTCAACGGAAAAAGTCAATGTTTTTTTTCAAAATGACAAAATTACCCTTTGGTTTATTTGAATCGAACCATGATTTATTTGAATAGAACCGGACTAATTAAACCCAATTTTAAATCAAACCAAACCACTGTAAAAATTAAAAATAACCAAATTGAGGCTCGAACCAGAGACCTAAAACTTGTTATAATGCATGATAACCAATTACACCAAGACACCTTTAATATAATAAGGTGACATGATAAGATCTTTTTGTATAAGGCACAATCATTCACCTTTTATGACTATAGCAATTATCTATTTTTTCAATTAAGATTTTATTAAATAATTACATATTTATTTTTTTATCATCCTAGACAAGTCTGAAAGTTAGAAGAGAAAGTTTAACTTTTCCGGAAAATTTAAAAAGAGTTTACAGAAAATTGAGTGTTTATTTGGAGAAAGTAACAAAAATTAGAAAACTCATATTTTTTATTTGGAGAAATTAACAAATATTTGAAAACTCATATTTCTAATTCAAGAAAATGAAATATTTATTGAAATTACTTTAATTATATTTTTATTAAAAAATTTGGGTCCCTGAGGATTGGCCTAATGTACTCTGAGGTCCCTCTATTTTGGAAATTGTATCATCGGGTCCCTAATGTTTGAAATAATAGACTTTCAGGTCCTTTCGTCAAAAAACGGCGTTAGTCAACGGAAAAAATCAACGATTTTTTTTTCTAATAAATATTTCATTTTCTTGAATTAGAAATATGAGTTTTCAAATATTTGTTAATTTCTCCAAATAAAAAAATATGAGTTTTCTAATTTTTGTTAATTTCTCCGAATAAACACTAAATTTTCTGTAAACTCTTTTTAAATTTTCCGGAAAAGTTAAACTTTCTCTTTTAACTTTTAGACTTGTCTAGGATGATAAAAAAATAAATATGTAATTATTTAATAAAATCTTAATTGAAAGAATAGATAATTTTATAGTCATAAAAGGTGAATGGTTGTGCCTTACACAATAAGATCTTACCATGTCAACCTACTACATTAAAGGTGTTTTGGTGTAGTTGGTTATCATACATTATAACAAACTTTAGGTCTTTGGTTCGAGCTCCAATTTGGTTATTTTTAATTTTTACAGTGGTTTGATTTAAAATTAGGTTTAATTGGTCCGGTTCGATTCAAATAAATCATGGTTAGATTCAAATAAACCAAAGGTTAGTTTTGTCATTTTGAAAAAAAATGTTGACTTTTTCCGTTGACTAACGACCAAAGTGGACGGAATGACCTGAGAGTCTATTATTAAAAAGTTAGGGACCTATCGATACAATTTTAAAAATAGAAGGACCAACGAGTCTATTAGCCAAAACCTCAAAGACCCAAAAATAATTATCCTAATAATAATAATAATAATAATAATAATAATAATAAGTTCAATTTAGTTTTTTTATAAGAGCTATTTGGTTCTTTAAATGACAACTTTTTCAAAAATTCACATGTATTTAACGATTTTAAGTGAATGAATGATCAAAATATCTACGGTATCAAAATAAATGTACTATAAAAATAATATTAAAAATTAAGAGACTAATTTATCTAATACACTAAAGTAAATAGAGTAAATTATAATTAATTTTTTATTATTTTAAATTGAAGCAAATTTTTCTTATTTTAAATCCGTCATATGACATATTCATATTTAATAATTTGAATTGGATTTTTTTTTTTTTGAGAAATTTATTCTATTATTTCAATGAAAGTGCAAATTTAATTTTTACTAAATCAATAAATGTTGTTGGCTGATTTGTCTTTGAAAATTTTTTGCCCCAAATCTGTATTTCTATTTCACTTTTTCCTTTGTGGAGATTTAAAGCCGCAATTTGATGATGACAACTTGGATAATGTGGCGTGCTAGGTATATAGAGTACACCAATTGTAGATACTTTGAATATCGGAGATGTATTGCACCCAGAATCTAACTCCGAGAGCAGATTTGGATTCACGATAAACATTTCACCAACTTAGTGTCTCGAATATTAGATTTTGGAGGTGAGACTATCTATAAGTTTACTCAAACAGAATCAACAAAAGAATAAAAATACAAATTGGTAGAAGTTAAATTACTCTGGAATTCAATCAACGTAAAAAATTTAGCAAAAATTTTGTTTAATCTCTCTGAACAAAATCAACAAAATAACTAAAAACAGTTGATAATCAGTAGATTTACTCTTTCGAAAAGAATAAAAAAATAATAAAAAAAACACAAATAGGTAGAAGCTAAATTACTTCGAAATTTAATCAACGTAAGTACTTTAGCAAAAGTTGTGGTTAATCACTCCAGAAAGAATTGGCAGAATAACTAAACGATTAATAATCTGCAGACTCACTTCTTTAGACATAAACAACGAAAGAATAAATGTAGGAATCTAAACATCTTAACATTGACTCAACAATTAAAATAAACTGAAATTCAATAGAAAGATAGAAATTTTACCCCAGATTGGATCAAATACCAATTGGTGCGGAACCCTAAGGCAATAAGCTGCAAACTCCATCGCACAATTAAGATAGACGAATTCTAACACAAGATACATCATCTCATGTCAATACTCAAATTTTGCCTATCTTTTGCATACAATGTCCGTTTACGACTTAGGATAGCTTTCTGAAAAGAGAATTCCGAGACGGACAACTTTCAAAAGTGCAATAAGAACTGTAGGTGTGACACCCCAAACCTAAACCTTACGTCAAACCGACGTCATTTCATGCATTTTATGCATTTTCATTTAAAATGCATCATGATTTGATTTGATAATTATGTTAAACATGGAATATATGATTTGAATATGATGTTATATGATTTGAATAAGAGAAACAAGTTATGTTATAGGCTCGTTTGCCGTCGAAAGACACAAACGGAGCTAATTAGGGTTTTCGGACCTGCGCGATCGGAAAATGCCGAAATCGCGTCAAATATGAGTCAAATGATTTTGATATTTTGACATATGATTATTAACATGTTTTAA